>BLKR01009420.1:0-120138 GCA_011170035.1 Teleogryllus occipitalis | reverse complement strand
CGCGTTCCTAGATATCTATTGAAACCATGGACACCGCTCACGTGGTCAAGGGATACATTATTTTCTCCCAATTTCCGACCGCACTGAAAATGAGTAAAATATACTTTACGCATAGGTCTCGCGTTTTGGCGATTTATTTGTATTTATCTAATTACTGTCTATGTTTCGGTGGCATCGGTTAGTCCTTTTTTAAATCAACATTTTACTTTAATTTTGGGTGTAGAATACTAGTTCCCATAGACCACCGCGCTCCAGACGACAGAGCCAGTGACGACGGAAGCAACAGTGATTGGGAGGCTGGGGTAATGGGGGTGGAGATGGCAATGGTGGGGGTGATGGTCGTGGCGATGATGGTAGCGAGACGGTGGCGTTGGCGACGGGGATGGAGATTGAGATGACGATGGAGAGTGCGAATGACGATGGGGAGAAGGCGAAGGAGAGAGGGCGAAGATGGAGGTGGAGATGGAGATGGCGATGACGGTGGTGGTGACGGTGACGATGGCGGTGGCCACGGCGGGGGCAATGGAAGCTGCGGTGGCGAAGAGAGAGGCGGTGGCAGTTTTGGAGGCCTTGGAAATTGTGCCGGCGGTGGTTGAGGTGGACGCGGTGGCAGTGGTGGAGGTGGTGGCAGTGGTGGAGGTGGTGGTAGTGGTGGAGGTGGTGGCAGTAGTGGAGGCGGTGGCAGTAGTGAAGGCGGTGGCAGTAGTGGAGGCGGTGGCAGAGTTAGGAGGCAGGCAGCAGCGGCGGTGTTAGCGACGGCCGTTGTAGCTGTGGCGGCGTCCTTTGATTGACTTATTTACTTACTGCAGCGCAACGCGCGGTGTAACGGACGCAGCCAAGCATCATTTGAGGAGCGTTCATTATACGCGTTTCGCCAGGAGGTAGCATGTTCGTGAACCGGGCTTTCGTTTGAGTCGCAACTGCAAGCAGTCTGACGTCCAGACGCTAGTCGCGGCGTGGATGTTGGTTTGTATGTGTGTGTGTGTGGGGGGGGGGAGGATGGTGCTTCCAGTGCATAGGGTAATAAGAGCGCCTCAGGCCTGCCCTTAGTAGAACGATCATGATACAAAAATAATCACTTGTGCATGCAGGCTAAAAAATGATTTGCAGATTCCCCCCTCACATAAACTATCATAGTGAGCCAGCATGAATTGATGATTTTTGATGATTTTGGAGTTTTTTTAGCAGGATGCAATACAGTAAAAATAGTATTTGAACTCGACTAATACCTTAAGAATCTAATAAAGTTTTATTATTTATTTGAAATTCCTGGACAATTGGAGATTTATTCATTAAACATTTGGGGAAAAATTTGGAAATTTTCTAGTTGATCACTAATTGCCAGCGTTGCCAGTACATTTTGACTGCCATATCAGACGCCTACAAGCACAATTACAACGCTTTAGTTAAAATTTATCCATTATTTGAGGCGTTGCCTTGCTAAGCAAAAATACAATCTGATTAGGACGAGAATAGGGAGAGAATTTAAATTTTGAAACGCATTTAGCCAGGGTTCGTTGACAAGGACGGCAGAGCCACTACATTTTTATGCACTTCGAACATTCGGGAATAGAACCAGCGCCTGGGGTGTTGAGTGCCCAGAGCCCAGGAACTTGTATCACTGTATCTCCGATGTTTACGAATGATGATATATTATATATTGACTTACTGTATTCGTTGGATACTTTGACAGTTGACGTCACATAGTTTTAATAAAATCATTTCTTGTCTTATTTGAGTCCCTTTTCAATTTAGTCCCTTTTCAATACAATGATCATTACGTTACAAAATATGCACCATCGGTAATATATTAAGTATTATATATTACTAATTTAATTTTATACAATTTATTTTTAGGGTCAAATATATTATTAATTTTTTTGTGACTTACGTGGAATAAGATTATTGGATGAATTAAACGACTTCTTAAAATAATCGCGAGGGAAGCTCAAACGTGTAAAAAACTTCACAGTGTACAGGTGGTTTAGCAGTATACACACTTGAAACAAAGAAACAATACAATGGGAATTCTTTATTAAGAATCTAAAATATTGAGGAATACGATACAAACTCCTTGTACGTATATGTACAGTAATATGGAATAGAAGATATAGATTTGGGCGAAACTAATAGTAGGCTCAATCAATACAAGATACTACTAAATTTCCTTACACATTCAACATAGCTTCCTTTACAATTTCTGCGGGAAACTTTTAATTTTTGGATAAAGTAGTCAAACAAATAACTTGTAAGGAAGTGAGTGTTGAACAAATAGATTCGTGAAGAAAAATGGCGAGGAGAACAAACAGATTTGGAAGCGGCAAACAGACAATGCTGCTTTTGTGAAACAGAACATACAAACGAACAATAGAAGAAACGCTTCAGGGAGAGAACGCGGCGGCGGCAGATAGGAGCGCAGGCCCAACCACGACAAAAGGACGCAGTCGTGCGAACCGCTCAGAAAGAAAGGCACAATATTATTCATTCTCTAGTACTATTTGTGTCATTTACTGCCTTCACGTTCATTACCCACGAAGTTGGAAAACGAATACTGTCAGTGCTCGATTACTAGAGCTTCCATATTCCAAAAGTGTGGCATTTCGTGTAAAGTTTTCATGATATTTTGTTCTACTTACTGTAAAGTTATCAACGTAACAATAAGCAACTTACAGAGTTATTGCAATATCCCACTTTTTTCAAGCCTCCAAGCTAGTATGTCGCTACACCTTGTACGTTGCTACGCCCTTACCGTACGTAAGAACTGATTCGTGAGTAGGTAGGTACACGATTAATAAACGTAAACCAACGTCGCATACAAAACAACTGTGCGATGCAGAAGTCTATATGAAACTTGAGAGATTTGCCAAACCTAAACATTGAACACTGCATCCTGCACAAAACTGAAAAAATGAAACACATTATATCAAAACAATTAATTGAAATAGAAATAGCTATTTAATATGAAATCAAAATTCCATTATAACGTTCCCCTTGCCTTAGCGAAGCAAAAATACATAAATCATTTTCATATTCCTAACTTTTCTGAGGCCACAGTTGGATGGGCATACGTTAAGAGTAGTTAGCAGGCGGTCTGCCACGTTACCACTGAAATGCCGAGTAGAATTCCAGTCTAAACTGTCATCGTCTTATCTGCGGCAGGGCGGAGTCCGACAGGCCCTCTAGCTTCCATTGGGGCGCTGGGCGCTGCGAACGGCTCCGGGGGCCCCCTGGACTAATTAATTAACCGCTCGTAATCCAGTTGTGGTGGTGATTGAGAAGGCCGACGTGTTCCAAAGCAACTTCTTGGAACATGGGTCTCGGGAACGAATGTGTCTGGAGATTTATTTGGCCAAATTCTAGTAGACTCAAAATTTGACATGTGTATATTTCGAACTGTATCATGTTTGTATGCGTTAAACTAGTATGTCAAATAGAAGATGAATTGCGATGTTTTGGGTATTCTAGAGATCTAGGCTCCAGAGATCCATAATAGGACGAACTGTGGTTTCGTTCTAGGAACCAAAATATCATTTTATAAAACGATATCATATCAGTTCTTGTAAACGCGTTTTGTCATCAGGTCTATTGAGAAAACATTATGAGCATTTTTACACGATTAAAAGATTTTTTCCATTACAAAGTACAAATAAATAAAAATCCTACAGTCTCTCGTTGCTAATAATGTAGCATGGTAGATTTGGTACTGAGGCAATTAAGCGAATACTCATTAATTTATCTTGTATGCATACCAATGTACTTTTTCTAGGATTTAAAATTTCCAGAACTAAATATTTGCATCTTCAATTCTCTTCATTATTAGTTAATATAATTTTTTAATAATTTTTTTCAACCGACTTGAATTTACTTCTTATTCAGTAATTGACAACCGACATAAATAAAAAAAGTATTTGCATTGATAACTAGTAAATATATTACTTATATTTCAAAAATGTAGTCGGTCAACAGAACTTTCTTTAAAAGTTAAGCAACGCAACTCTAACTTGGATAATAGAGAATTCATAAATTGAAAAGATGGTTGTAAAAAGTACGAAGTGAAAGCCATTTGTAACTTCTAAAACAAAAAAAACAAGACTTCATACAAAGGGAGGAGTTGGATGTTAGAGAGAGAGAGAGAGAGAGAGAGAGAGAGAGAGAGAGAGAGAGAGAGAGAGAGAGAGAGAGAGAGAGAGAGGGGAAGAAGACGAAGGCAAAGGGGGAAATTGAAGAACGGTAGATAATTTAAGAGGTAGACAGTTTCTTGATTCACTGACGCTGAGTTCCAAATCATCATTATCAGTGTAACTTTTACTTTTCCTGTCAGTATTGTCACTATTAATTTTTATTTTACAGCACTTGCCGAACTCTTACTCAGCGTCATACACAGCGAAACAATATGCTACTACCCTCTCGAACTACTTAACTTTTACGCGCAGAAAACCAGAAATATTTCACGAGAAAATCTTGACAACGTTGCGACGGCATGTGGAGTCACGCGCTCAAAGCCAATGCCGTGAAACATTTTTACAACGTCCTCCCTATTAAACTATGTATTCTTTACTTTATTGATTGACTGCTTGCTTGATGCTTCCGGATACTTTAAGTGCTATGGTCGTTAGTGTAGTGGATATTTTATTTACATTATTATACATTTTTTCCGGAGGTGGCTCTATTCCTCCCCCGTTGGATAGAGAAGTCCGGCGTCGACCTACACATCGGCTTGCGGGACATTTTCCTCTCACGGTATTTCCCCCCAGTGTAGCACTGCCTCAACCATGAGAAAATCTAAGTTCTCGACATGTGTGGTAATGTAGTGCTTGTAAGTGCAAGTGTGATGGGAGAGGATCGAACAAGGAAAAAGAAGGAGACATCACACGTGGACCGTGGCCCGTTTGTTATCGTATTGCTCCGGTATTCGCTTGGTGATGATTGGATTAACCATGGAAAAACCGATCAGAGAAGTCGACCGCTTGAATTCTCCTGTATACAGCGGCTGAATTCGATTTAGCTATCTAACTATACTTCGATTTTTTAACGTGGCTTCTCAAGGTCACGCACTAAAAAGAGAGAGGGGAGGTGTACTCCAATAGGAAGCCGTAGTGACGTTGCAGCTCCCACTTTTAGAGTCTGTCTTCCCTCTCCCTTTTCCAAGCGTGACGTTGAGACGTATCAATCAAAGTATGGTATCCAATAATCCGCCACCGTCGGAACTAAACCCTAGGACCTCTCGGTCAGAGTCGCTCCACAGACAACAATTCTGGTTCTAAAATAACTCAGCCGGTCTCTTTATTTGGAAAGATGTTCGGGATTTAGCTATTAAGTTTCGTTTGGAACATACAAAATTGTAGCAATGGTTTTGAGTAGCTCCCATCCATAGAACTGGACCCGTGGTGTAAGGCAAGAAACAAAGAGCGAAAGAGAGAAAAAGAATTATGAGAGAGAAAGGAATGAGGATGAAATCGTAAGATACCATGTGAGTAATAGTTGAAATAACGTCATAACAATCTCGGACATGAACTCCTAACTCCACTGCAATTGCTCGAGGGAAAGAGGCGACAACAGCGTGCTTTGCACAGGTCCTACCCATTCTACTGGACAAACGGTGTAAGAAGAGGAGAAGAAGAAGAAGAAGAAGAAGAGAGTAAGGGCGTAAGGTAATATGTGAGTAATAGTACGATATAAGCGGATTATTACGCAAGTAATGAAGAAAAAAGAGAATTGCTGCAAAGAAAGGTAATGCAAATCGCGGAGTCCGACGTGAGCTACCGTCTCTTCCGTGATAGTACGAAAGAGAGGGGCGGCGGGGGCGGCGGGGGCGGCGGGGGCGGCGGGGGCGGCGGGGGCGGCGGGGGCGGCGGGGGCGGGGGCGGCAGCGGGGGCGGCAGCGGGGGCAGCGGGGGCGGCGGGGGCGGCGGGGGCGGAGGGGGCGGGGGCGGGGGCGGCGGCGGGGGCGGGGCGGGGCGGCGGGGGCGGCGGGGGCGGCGGGCGGCGGGGGCGGCGGGGGCGGCGGGGGCGGCGGGGGCGGCGGGGGCGGCGGGGCGGCGGGGCGGCGGGGGCGGCGGGGCGGCGGGGGGCGGCGGGGCGGCGGGGGGCGGCGGGGCGGCGCGGGGGCGGCGGGGGGCGGCGGGGGCGGCGGGGCGGCGGGGCGGCGGGGGCGGCGGGGCGGGGGCGGCGGGGGCGGCGGGGCGGCGGGGGCGGGGGCGGCGTGGGGGCGGCGGGGGCGGCGGGGGGCGGCGGGGCGGCGGGGGCGGCGGGGGCGGCGGGGGGCGGCGGGGGCGGCGGGCGGCGGGGGCGCGGGCGGCGGGGGCGGTGGGGGCGGCGGGGGCGGCGGGGCGGCGGGGGGCGGCGGGGGCGGCGGGGGCGGCGGGGGCGATGGCGATGGCGGCGGGGGCGTGGGGGGCGATGGCGATGGCGGTGGGGGCGGGGGGGCGGTGGTGGTGGCGGCAGCTTGGGGCGCAACGAATCTTTCAGGGGCCAAGGGTCAAACGACTTCTCTCCCCACCCCTCCTACTCGGCTGCCAGGAGCCGCATCTCAGTGGGGCAGTCTCGTGCAGAGACACCGCCCACGCCCAGCAACTTCCAGCTACCTCCGCCCCCCCCCCGCTTTTATTTTTTTTTATTTCCAGCCTACGGTCGCAGCACGCTTTAATATATTATCAATTACAAATAGTTATTTTATTCAGACCATTACGTCCGCTGGCGCCCCAGAGCTTCTGCTATGCTCCCTTCTCCTTCAGGTTTGCTTATAAACAATGTGTCCTGTGCTCTACCCTGCTCTTCCTTTATGCTACTGCAGGTGTCGGGATCCACCTGTTTCTGTGTATTACCTTCTAACGTCGCAACTTTACGTCAAGTAAATTCTTTAATTTCTGTAAGCCAACTTCTTTTACGTATGAGATAATTATTCGTATGAGATAATTTTTGGTAGAAACAGTTTTCGGAAGGCAGGTTTTAATGCCTTAATTTACTAATAATTCAATATATTAGTATCATCAAATATTATGAAGTGATAATAAAAATTCTTATATGTAGGGTATTCTCGAAGTATTCAAATTAATACTAAAGATAATATACGTTAAGCACAGTTCACCTATGAAACGAACTAGACTGTTCCATCTATCTCTTGTTTCCTTGAAGAAATGGGAACAATTTTTGTTACGTGCAAATATGACTGTCTTGGTAGTTCTCTAATGGTATCGGTCACTACTATGCTGAAGCTGTAAGAATTAATTATTCTACAAATATTACAGCAGCAATGGATCTTCAGGTTCTAGGGAAAAATGAGATGAAAGTGATTCTTTTCTTTTTCATTCACATGTTTGACTTTTTTCCACGCGTCATTCCCCTCCCACTTTGTTACAAGGAGTGGAAAACAGTTCGTTGATAAATTCGTCATACGGTGCATGTGTAATTTCTTCGAGCCTCGCCAGAAGGAATACCTTGTAACGTATGTAATGTTGTGAAAACTTGTATTTATCCCATGGAAATTCAGGAACATTCGTAATAAAACACACAAGTTAGTGGGGTACATTTGTTTAGTGTCCAAGTCTCCAACAGCTTGAGAATATTTAGCAGGCAGCATTTTGGCGCTAAACTAACGCATAATGTAGCTATTTATAAGATGTAACTTGGGAAAGGCCATAATTTTCGACGCTTACCTTACCGAAAATAACTGGATGACATATCAAGTATAAGTAATTTCATTTACTCTATGCTATTACATGAAATTTCAATTACATGCACACCGCCTTCTACTTGAAATATTTCAACGTCCGCCAATTAAATACAGGTTGTCTCTTCTCGACATTTGTGAAATGCCCGCAAATAAAGTTGTCCGCTGAACTTACCATATAGCAACAAGTTTCAAGACTAAGGCACTTGCCGAGACTTGTTACTCTGTGTGCCTCTTCACCGTCCATTTGCCTATGATAATTTTACTGCAAAGTGCGATACCTGTGCGCCTAAAAGCTATGCGTTATGTGACATTCTATTTTCATTTTTCTAGGATGGACCCTCGTGTCTGCTGATACAAGCTTCCTCTTTACACCTGACAGGAATCTTTCTCAAATTACAAAGTCGGCATGTATTAACCAATATTAACCAATTTTGTTGAATGGAGTCTTACACAATGTGAAAACTGTGTACTATAAATTTATACAGAGTGGTGTACCCATTATAGACATGTTAAGTTGAACAAACATACCTTTGCGATTGAGAGTAATCAACGAAAGGTGATTTATCTTACCCATACAATACGCAAACTGTGGAATTACACTGAACATTTTAGGCACATGAATATCTCAACTTGACAGAAATAAATAATTTTATAGTTAGAAGCGCGTGTAGTAATTCTGCAAATTATAAAAGTATGTGCAAATATAATGAACTAGAAAAAAGCGAATAAGTAAATAATCCGCTTGTAAGTAAAAAATAACAGTTCATAGAGCATTTGTTGAGAACGCATTTCCCTTGCATTTTAGTGACACGAAGCTTCCTTTTCTTGTAGAGGTGTATGTAAATCATATCAAAGGTATTTCGTGTATTTCACGTTCTTTTAAAGAGTCGTATTTTCATTTTAATTTCTCGTATTTTAAAGATCCATATCGTGCTTACAGGTCCATGATGAATATGCTGATCTAGTGTATGTTTTAGCATTACAGTATATTAGTGGGAACATTCTTGGCAAATGCATTGATGATCTCGGCAGATACAGGATTTAATTTTCAATATTCAAGAATGTAGGAATACAGAATTTCTTTTTTTGCTCAATAAGGTTTGATTAATCGACTTAATAGGGTATTCATAAAGTGTAAAAGGAGCAGAGACCACCCAAAGGGCTATAAGGAGGATAAGCCAGTAAACGATAGCCATTCATCTAACATCACTTTCTAAAGAAGTTGCTTGCACCACTTCCGACAGGAGCGGAAAGACACCGACAAACACGTGGCCTGTGACGCCCGGAGCCCTACGCAAAGAGCCGACGGATCGAGTGTCTTGCAGAACAATGCCGCTGTACCCGCCCCGAGCCAAACCATCTAGAGCAGCGTAAAGAATGCATCATAAAAAGGTGAATAAAGCAGAGTTTTCCAACCCCGTATATATGAAAAGAGTATGTAATCTTTTATACATAAGCAAGCTCACGGCATATAGAAATGAACTGGTTCCGATAATGTGATGCATCTCGCCCCTCTCCCGTCAGGCGACCCTTGAAGTCCCAGGCCCTTCCTTTCTCTTTTGATTAAAATTCGGGCACGAGTCTTACACAGTTAATACACAAAACTAGTTTCCTCACAACCTCTTCTTAGTTTCCTCCCCTTATTTTTTTCGAGGGTCCGCATTTTTTTCTTTGAAACGTACGCATATATTCTGTTACCTTTGTGTATCAGTAGCTTCGTTTTCCATTAGATAAAACGACTAACCCTTGTCTACCGAATCTATGAGAGTATTTGACTGACGTGTACTGTTACTTCTTCACCCAACAGTGGAGCATTTTCTGAAGTAATTTTATGTCAATGAGTGTACACAACGTTGACGGTAGAAGTCAATGTAAAATGACAAGACTCTTCGTGAATTATCCCTTAATACTCTGTTCTTGGATTAACCTTTGTTTGAGCCAGTCATACCTCTAGCTATGCAAAATATGACTCCTCTGTGCCTTACCCTTGTGTATGTGGGAGAGGAGTCGGTAACGAAAATATCGATGTCAATTTAATTGTCGCATATTAAGAAGATATCTTCAAATAAAAGGGATGAAATACAAATCAATCACAGAAGGTATGTTCCACTAACACAACATTATCGAATATATACACAACTATAAAATTAATAATTACAGAATGTGAATTTCCATTAAACAAAGGTACTCGACACCAGAATAATTAATACATATTTCAAAAACAGTAAAAACGATTTGAGACATATGAAATAGAAGTTTTTTGTACTCTAATGTAAGAGTTTTTCTGGCGAAAATAAGCCATTTTCCGGGGCACGATTACATAACTTTGTCTTCTTACAAAGTTCCTTCGTAAGGCGAGAAAGTAAAAACCGCAAAAGATCGTCTACTGTCTGTGCTAAGGAAACACGAAAAACGGTCGACATAGACGAGGTCATTGACACGGACATTCTTTACAGCACTTGATATACTAGACTCGCCGCAACAAATTTAAACACAACAATATGATAAAAAGCAATCTTTAATATCTGAAGAAAGAACAGTAATTTCTATAACAATAACTGCACTTACACTAATTCACTGCATTAACGTTCTATTTGTAGTTGTCTGAGTCTTAATAGTCTATAAATAATACTCAGGAAAGTGTGCGCAGATGATTTTCAGCCCCCATATGTCACATACAGTTTTTGACTGTTTTGGACTAAATAAATAAATAAATAAATATAAACAGCTTTTTTTAAAAAAAAAGTATTTTCTGGAGAACTTCGTAATAAAATTTCTCCGAGTTTTCAAAGCGATGAAGAAATAAAACAGTAAACCAGCTGTACATAAATTTTGTTGTAATGAGTGAAAACAAAGCACAGGCTCAACATTATCCTACTGCTGCCGATTGTTCTTCACATTTTCGATATCACAGAAAAGTATACTATTGAATAAGCTGTCATCGTATGTTCTTAATGAAGCTATAATATTAAACCTACTGTCTACTATTCGTCGGCTGACATCCTTCTGTTACCATTTTTAATCTCAACACCACCCCGTTCCGTTGTATTGAGTTTTACTCCCATTTTCAAGTAGAAACCCTATTCCAACTACATGTGCTTTTAACGGCAATGGCTACTCCGCTGTCCTTCTTAGATACATCTCTGAACCCACATCACGTTTGTGAAAACGCTCCGAGGTCGAACCCGAAACCGCTTGAATGGAGCGGAGCACGCTAGCTCTCCTAGTACCGCACCGTAAATCCAATCAGAATAAATCACCGGCAGCCCTGACAAGAGCTCGCGCGAAGAGATAAAGAAATCGACTCTACGCCATTACTGTTCAAATGGCTCCTGGCATACGTGTGATATATGGAGACGCTGAGCCGCCCTCCGCAGGCTCCCACTCCTCCTCGCCCCGTGTTCGCCTCATCCTCGTCCCCGCACCGCGCAGTCACTGCGCAGCCAGCCCCGCTACCCAGCGCACAGCTCTTCCCCCGCTCCTATCCGTTCCTACCGCACTGTTCTTCCCCGCTCCGCTCCTCCCCACCAGGCCACACCTCCCCATCCCGCTCCACCCCGCCACGCCCCACCCGCACCCGCTACACACCGATCTGCCCCCGCCACGTCGCGCTTCTTCCTGCCACGCACCCCTCCTTCCTGCTACACACTGTTGCTTCCCGCTACGACCGTTCCTCTTGTCCACGCCCCCTCCTCCCCGCCACGACACACTTTCTCCGCTACGCACTGCAACTCCCCGCCATGTATCCCTCCTCCCCGCCACGCACCACACACTGCTCCTCCCCGTCACGCATCCCTACTCTCCTGCCACGCACCCCCTTCCCGTCACGCACCATCCTCCCCGCCGCGCACCCCCACCCCGCCACGCACCATCCTCCCCGCCACGCACCATCCTCCCCGCCACGCAACAATCCTCCCCGCCACGCACCATCCACCCCGGCACACACCATCCTCCCCGCCACGTACCCTCTCCCCGCCACGCAACCCCTTCCCCGCCACGCACCGCTCCTTCCCACTCATCCTCGCCACATACCGCTCCTACCCACCACGCACCAGTCGGCTCGGCTCACTCGGCCCCGCTCCATTCAGCCCCGCTCCGGCCGACAGTGTTGCACGTCGACCACTGCCTCGCCGTGCCTCGCGGGTAATACTTCAAAATTAATTGCGAGGAAAGAGGGGGCTTGTGCAAATCTCTTGGATGATTAAGAGACTCCGCTGAACTAACATAGTTATGAACCCGCTGCCACGCTCCCCGTCGCCGGATACGTAGCACGCCGCTGCACGCTCGCATGCTTATTATAAAGCACGTCCGCCAGATAAGGCGTAAGCTTAATACGTGCTCCCTTCAAGCAGCAGGTTAGACGCCTCCCATAGGTGGCTAACTCGCTTTAATATCGACCTTAGGGATGGAATGTTTTTTCTTCAGGTTCTGCTCTTATTCCACGTTCTTCCAAACATGACGGTTTTTGTTGAGATATCAAGCAAATAAGAGCAAACAAGAGACAAAACTCATTCGTGGGAACTTTTTCTAATCTTTAGATATATATTGCAAAAGTGAATATTGATTGATTGCATTATTGGTTTTTTATTTTTTATTTAATTTTTATTATTTTTTATTTATTTTTATCGGTTTATTTTCTATTCATTTTTGTCTTTATTTTTTCTTTATTGATTTTTCTTTATTGAATTTTTATTTATTTATTTTATTTATATGTACTACTCCTATTCCAGGTGTTCACTTTCCAGTGAAGTATCTACACTACCTGACAAAAAAGTGATGCACCCAGCCGGCGGCACTAGCCGAATTCGTTTACTACGCTCCGTGAAGTCACGAAGGTTAAGCGAATTCGAGACTCGCGGGTTCCTGGTTGGGTGACCGAACCAGGAACCCCCGGATCTAACGGCGTCGAGCCCCTGGCCGAAGGGATAAAAGGCACTGACTGCGACGTGACAAGACTGGACATGGTAATTATTTAGTATTTTATACTCAGTAACGAAGGATTACTCCAGAAGAAAAGGCTCAACGCCCAATAAGGGTTAAGAGACGCGTTGCATCAACGACGCAACGAATTAAAAAAAAGAAGAAGTGGTTGGATGTGAGTGAAACTGCATGTGCTGAATGACAATGCGACTTAATTGAAGTGATTACATTATGATATGAAAGGGACAAGGCCGTTGGCAGTTACAGGTGAAAAGTTGGCGCCAGATCAGTAGGGCGTCGCACCTCCTCTGGCTGCAATGCGTGCCTTTATAGGGTTCGGAATGATGTCAAACAGCCTTGGCATCCTCTCTTGAGGGAAGCTCGTCCACAATTCTTGCAGTTATTTCTCCAGATCCCTCAGGTTCGTACTGCGGCGGAATACCCTTCCAATGTCATCCCACACGTGTTCAATGATGGACAAGTCCGGGAATCTAGCTGGCCACGGGAGAAACTGAACATGCTCTAGGTAGTCCATACACACACGTGCTGTGTATGGGCGTGCATAATCTTGTTGGACACTGCTTCAGGGTGCTGTGACATGAGGAGTGGGACGGGTGGACCCAGAATGTCTGTGACGTATCGCTGTGCCGTCAAAATCTGCCGAAGCACTTTGATGGTTTTGGCAGGTGATTTGAACGCACATCGAACGGCTCTCCATATCATGATGTCCGAGTTACGCCTGTGTGTCACTCCACAATACGGGCAGGATATGCCCTCTGCCTTTCAACGGGACTCATCACTGAGAATGATGCAACGCCATTCGTCCTCTGTCCATGCCTCCCGGGCATGGCACCAATCTAAACGCCGACGTCGATGTTCTGGTGTCAATAGCAACCGACGAATTGGGTGGTGGGACCTCAATCCCGCGCATGTGAGTCGCAGAGCTACTGTACGGGAAGTCACTGGCTGCTGTAAAGTCGTCAGTACATGTTCGTGAATGGCGGATGCCGACGTCATGGAATTCCGCACTGTTTGGTGCACCATACGACGGTCCCCCCTCGAGGTGTTGTTTCCTGGTCGACCCGAGCCTGCACGATGTGCATGAGTGCCCTCATGTACCCATTGATTCCAACATCGAGCCACCGTAACTTCTGAATGGCCCACATGCCTGGCAATTGCACGATACGCCCAACCAGACTCAAGAAGTTCAACAATGCGGTCTCTGTCAAATGCAGTCCATTGGTAGATATGCTGTCGAATGCGTCTGCGCAGCATAGCAGGTGCTTCGTGCTGTACGTAAACGTCGTTCTTCACTGTCTGACTCACAGCAGTTGACTTATAACAACTGCGCAACGACAGGGCTGTGACATCACGAATGCACTCTAATGGGCGTTGTACACAATGGGGTAGTATTATACAACTCCTTCCAGGTGCAAAACTTTTTTCTGTCAGGCATTGTATTAACTCTAAATTATTTAATACCAAGTGTGAAGCTAAATAAATTGTTGAAAATATTCTAGTAAATTCAGCATGTTCTCTTACTTCAGAATAAATGATGATGGAAATATGTGGATATGTTTATGTTTCATTTTCTTCCCAAACACGACTATTCTGCATCAGAACTATGTTTAAAATTACTGTTGCCTTTAATCATCCTCTTTACATAATTACTTTATTTCAAGAAAAAGAACTCCCAAAAATCAAAATATCCATTTCAAATTTACAGAGCCTCGAATTCCGGCAGATCGATCCGAGAATTTCAATGCTGGAAAAAAACGTCTGAACGGTCTAGGCACTATCGTCGACCACAGACGGACGGACGGACGGAGGAATGGAAGAAAGGACAGATGAACGGAAGATAGGACGGAAGAACGGAAGAAAGGACAAAGGAAGGAAGGAAGGAAGGTAAGATATCATTCGGTTCTTCGGTATCAAGGACCCAAGAAAACGCGGATTCTCACTTCAACTCGGGCTACAGGAAGCAATTTACTACATATAGGGACACTATATGCACCTTTTCTATATCAGGACTACACAATACGAGTTCTCTGTTGAGAAATCACCGTTTTTGCCGCAGCTTTACAATACTTTCTTTATAATTTGTAAGTAGAAAGCGATGAAGTAAAATCTGTGAAGATAAAGTTGAGTGAATTCTAGGACTAACCAAATTAAAAATCCAATAAATGCAGAACACACAGAATTTCCAAAAACATTTGTACATTGTGCGTAACGTACTCGGCTAATTGTATAACATATCAGAATTTGATTTACAGAAATTCCAGGATCAGGTACAAGCACTCCTTATAAGAGTTATCATGTATTTAAGTGTTTTATATTATTCACAGAATTATTATTATTATTATTATTATTATTATTTATTATTATTATTATTATTATTATTATTATTATTATTATTGCGGTATGGTATAACATTTATAAAATTTTTCGCCAAAACGTTTACAGTCACGTATGTTGCTAAAGAATAATTCCAAGCACACCAGGAAGTTTCTAGTATCCTGTTTACCCTTCCACACATCATATGAATGTCACGGTCATTCATACAAAGCACCTGGCTAGTCTCATCAATCCATGTCACTCATCAACACTCGCAGACAATTATCACAAAAGAAATTACATGCAATGAATTAGCATTGTACGAAACAATACGTACAAATGTATCGCAAGCTTATTATGTGCTACTATAACACACTAGTTACTACTCACACTCTTCATTATGACAGATTTTTATAGCGCTTACAATTAAGGCACAGAATGGAAAACTTATACGACCAATAAAGGTGAACTTATATTTTCAATAATATAAATATTTGGCCTCAATGTTCCTTTCTTTCTTTCTTTCTTTCTTTCTTTCTTTCTTTCTTTCTTTCTTTCTTTCTTTCTTTCTTTCTTTCTTTCTTTCTTTCTTTCTTTTTCTTTCTTTCTCACTTACTACACTTTTTCATATATTAGTAATATAGTAAATAATGAGCCAAAAGGAATAATGAGCCAAAATCTGAAGAGCCAAAAGGAAGAATAAGAAAATTAATATCCTTTTTTGAATTCGAAAATGCACAGGAATTCAAGAAATGAAATAAAATTGAAAGAAAATTGTCACAGACATGATCAACTTTCGTCTCTAAAAAGGTGTACAAATGTCTAAAAAGGTGCATCAGCTACCTCCCACACAATGATCTTCAAATCGGTGTGTGTTACGTGACTACCAATGAAATTACGTTTATTCTGTTTAGATTTTGGCAACCTTTGTGATTTTTTTTCACCATACGACAATGATAGTAAAATCAAGAAAGCTTCTCGCTTATTCTTCCGAAGAAGTCTCCAGGAAAAGTTCAAACTAAATGTAAAGCGTGGCTGAAGTAATTTATTGTAAATTTGAATTTACCCAGTAAAGTTGAACTGTACAGAATGTTTTAAACAGATTGTCTTATATTATATAAGATTGAAGTGTATTTGTACCTACCTGAATGTTCAGAAATTTAACGTCCTTAGCAACAGGTTTTAACATCATCAACAACGTAAACAACCATCGATTCATCGCAAGTGAAATGTTAGTTAAGAAAAAAACATGATGTACAAAACAAATTAGATTCAAACAATTCAGAAGTAATACACATTTATTTGGGGAATAATTATTCTTAAATAATTAATTCTTAATTATTTCTTACTTTTATTACAATTAGATAAATGTATATTAGATAAAGGGTACTCCCAGTTCGGATGGTAAAATGTTCCCCTAAACCAAATGACATTTGAGTGTTTTTTAATATAATTCTAACATCAAAATTGTATTTTTGAAAGGTTTTTTAGCCCCGTCCCACCACCCACACCCCTCTACAGTCAAAAACGTGCTTTTTTTAGTTTTTTGGCAACTTAACACTATTTTATCTGACTGAAAAAATGTGATAAATAAGAAGACAATGTATACTAGCATAATTTTTTTTTTGATATTTGCTCAGACCCAAATTCAAACGCAAAATTTTTTTTTGCGAAAAATAACAAAAAATTATTTTTATTGGGTCTTAAAAACATGGAACAGGCTAAAAAATCTCGAACTGCAGTCATTTTCAAAGTATATTTTATTCAAGGCAAATTAAAGGCTGGAAAATGTTTTTTATTTTTTAACTGCAGACCAGTAGTCAAAAAAATCTGAAAAAAAATCCACAACCATTTGTGTTTTAAGAGAAACGTTCGAGAGTTTTTACGTTAGAGGGGTGTGGGTGGTGGGACGGGAGCAAGGAAAACCTTTCAAAAATATTATTTTTAGAATTATAATGTAACCATTCATACATCATGTGACTTAGGGGAACTTTTTACCATCTTATCCGGGAGTACCCATAACCTCTTTTCCTCACATTCCATTAAATGAAACTACTCCAGTAATTGTATTTACTTACGATGTGAAGGTGTCGCCAATAAAAGTCAACGTGCCAATTTCCAAACCGAACGTCCTTTCTTTAGGTATCTTTAGGTTCAGGATAATTATTTGCATCCAACTTTCTCGAACCACGGTATACTAATATTGTTTATATAGATATATCACAAGCAACACCTTAATATATCGTACTAACGTGCCGCAGCAACAGAATTCCTTTGTTTACTATCGCAGTAATGTCGTAAATTTTCACATAATTCGTGATATTTTATGGTGACGGATAAAATGCTGAACATACCACGAAATGATACAGCGTTATTACTGCCTCGTCCAAATTAAAAATCTCGGCCCCACTATGCTCCGACACAATTTTCAACTTTTGGCCTCGGCAGTAATAACACTCATGGCATTTCTAGGTATGTTAATAGTTATAAATTATCAGGAATTTTAGCGCTGTCGAAAGAAATCCCCCGCAAACGAGATGCTGGTTTGATATGACAGAACATTAACGAAGTAAATGTATTGCATTTTTTTATCGGGAGAGGTAGCGGAGCCCCCCCCCTCCCCCCCGGCTGAATGGCGCGATCAGGCGCCCACATGCGTCGACTAGTGGGGATTTTTCCCATCAACGGGGCACCGCCACAGCCGGGACAAGTTCTAAGCTCCCGTCAAGCATAGTAGTGTAGTACATGTATGAGTAAGTGTATATAAGTAAGGGATGAGAATAAGACAAGGAAGAGCAAGGGAAAATCAATTCGTAATCCCTTTCTTAGGGTACTGCTCCGACATTCGTTTGGTGTTGATCGGAGAAACCACGCGAAACTACCTATCAGAGCAGCCAGCCGCGACAATTCTCCTCCAGACAGCGGCTGAATTCAACCTATATAGCTAGTATCGAAAGTCCTGCCACCGTCGGGACTGGAACTCAGGACCTCCCGGTCAGAGGGACTGCAGTGACATCAGTTGATGCCTTGCGCCATCTTCGCCGGAGCCGCTCTCCGTCATACCCTCGCTGCGCTGTATGTCACCCGTGAGCGAGCGGGGAGAGTCACCCTGTAACGGTTACGTCCCTGTCCCGAGGAAGCTCTCGCTTGCGAGAACAATGCTGGAGCGAACCGGCAGAGAATTTCACAGCTCCCGCCCGCGACCCGTCGACGCCATCCCATCCCATCCCATCCCATCCCATTCCATCGCATCCCGAGACCTGCCGTCTCTGCTCGGAGGGGAGACGGGGCCGGCCGACCGGCGGGGCTCCCGGACTTCAGGGTCACTATTTCAAAACGTCAAACGCGACTTGGGGCATTTTGTTCGAAATATTTGCATACAATTACCATGAAAAGCACAAGAGCGCGTAGTGTTCTGGAGACCGGACGGGGGAGAGACGCTGGGAGGCTGGAGTAGGGTCAGTGGCACGTTGGGTGTCGTCACAATAGGCGCCTAGCGACCTCACAAAAAACAGCGTGCGGGCTCAGTGGTGACCGAGTGTGAAGCGAACACCCGAGGGCGAGAGAGGGTGAGGCGGAGTGACGCGAACGGCGGATCGGGCGGGTGAGTGGGCGGACTATAAGGAGCTTTACAGTAAGAACACAGGGCTGCACATTTTGAGATTCATCAACCGGGGAGAAAATCGACTTCTACCGGGATATGTTACGCCCGGATTCATGAGCAGGATGAGTAATTCATGATTTCAGGGTCTTGGTGAATTATCATGGAGATGAGAGAAAGGAATACTTGAGACGATGGTTGGATGGGAAGATACGCCTGTGCATGTTTTGATGTGAGATAATGAAATTGGTATTTCACAGTAGATACTCAAATTAAATATTAGGCAATTTTGGGATGAATTTCTTCGGAAATTAACCAAGGAACAACGGTGGAATAAGTGCAGAATTGGAAAAGAAAAGAAGTTAAGAAGGTGGTCCGGACGCCAAGAAAACTGGACAAGGGGGGCAAGTCGAGGTAGGCGGGTCAGTGCACTGGCACAAACTTCAGCATTCGGTGGCATCGAGCAGAAGGGGAGAATGGTTGCTTGTTCACACATCGATACGGAAAACACGACCGTCACACAATGGTCTGCGTGTGTAGTTGAGTGTGAATCGCATTGTAGACTGTGAACTTGAACAAAGCTTCCAAAAGGAATAATCGTAGCGCGAGGGTGCGTGAAATAACAATTGTCGCGGACATCTCCACGACAAAGGGACCGAGCGGATGCAATGCCTTGTAACGCTGAAAGTTGAACAAAGATTTTGGTTGAAAAGCTTAAGCATTTTAATACACCTTGTACCCTTTGTTTCCTTAACCTTAGAAAGCATAGATGTGTTTCATGTTATTCAAGAAAAGCATATTATTGGAACTAAGTGATTAACGATGAATCAAAGATATTCTATGGTCTTATAACTCGATTGTAAGCGCTCTCTCAGTAGATCTGCTAGATTCAACTGCGGGGATTATCATTTTATTTAAATCTGATTTTAAAAACCGGTTTAATCGCTGGGAAGGCCATTGAATACGGTTGTTTCTTAAAAGTCAGTTTGCCAAAAATATATTTTTCAGACGCCTCGCGTAGTAAATATATGAACAAATAAAATGGGTTAAATAACCTTACGAAGTGTTGTTCAGTTTTTAGGCACGAATTGGCAACATCACTAATTTTACTGATACATATTTTGCGTAAGCCGCACGCACAGACATACACAAAAATAAACACAGATACATACCTCTACGGAGATCTGATAATGTCTAAGAGTAATGAGCTTATTTTTAGTGAAATATTTTCGTACGTGTACGTTCACATTTTTGTTATATTTGCATATTATTACTAGATTATCATTACTTTCATTGAAAACGGTATCACTGTCATTGCCATGTGGCAAATCTCAGAATATTAATTACGTTAGTTTATCAAGATATGCACGCAATACACTCCGTTATTTTGGATTCAGAGTTCTGAATCCAGAGAAAAACGTGGTGAGAATACAAGAAGTAGTGAGAAAGTACACGTAAACACTAGAAGGTTATACCAAACACTCTGCTCTCTCGCACTTCCTCTTGACAATAAAACTCTACACGAGTTTCCAGAAAGTCTTGAAATTGTAAAGCAAGTATACCGATAAAGAAGAGTACTAGGTGCAACAAGAACTGAATTTACACACAAATCAACTATTAAATTTTCTTCTCTAACCGTGCAACTCCTACGTCATTTTGTTCTACTATTCCTTCTCGAATAAATAGAACATTTTTTTGACGGTACGAATATTGATAAAACGAAGTATACAAATTATCCATCACCATGTCTACATTCTTAGCAAATATATTTATTTTTCTTAAAGAGCAGCCTATATTAAATATTGTTGTATATATATATATATATATATATATATATATATATATATATATATATATATATATATAACATACGAATATAAAAATATAAACTAACAAATATACAAAGTTATTAGTACATAAAAGTATTAAATAAAACGAAGAAAAAACTTAGAAAACACCTTCATCCACTCCGCAGGAGGCGAGAACGAAAATTCTCGAAAAATCACAAACCGCTTTCGCACCCGATGAGTTGAGCGGGAGGCGCGGAGGGCCACCCGTCACGAGCTGACACGCAAAATGCACAAACAGCGGGGCCTCTCCTCAGCACATCAAGTGGAGCGTTCCAAGGCTACAGCGCTCCTCCGCGCTTTTGACGGATTCTGACAGGAGCCGCACTGGCCGCTCGCAGCCAACCAACAAAGGCAGCGGCATAACTCGCACCGCACGCTGCGCGCCGCTGACGTAAATTCCCGATCAATCTGCGGCCGCGAGACGATAAAAGTGTCACGCAGCGTCCTCAGGCGACGCCAACGGCCGCCTCACGTCGTCGTTCTGACCTCTTCGACGCGCGCTCCCCTGATATTAGCCACCCACCGAGACGTAGACATCGTGGGCTCAGCAGGGGGGATGTAGCGAACACGAGAGGCTTTCGTCTTCAGCAATGTTCCATATCTTAGGTATATAGACTTCATCATGAAAGTGTTTACTTTTAGAAGTCTTGAACGTTCCTGCCGCATTTTTCCATGCAATATATTTTTTAGATGAACTTAGTGGTTACAAATCAAGTATAATTTGAGATACACAGGAAGGTAGTGTTTTACAAGATTTGTCATGAGGCACTTGATGCGTACATAGTTAAGTAAAATCAAGTGTGAAACGCATGGCAGTACGTAATTACGTAAAATCAAACTTATGATGTCGCTCCAGGCTCATCGACACGTTCTCGCCTGATATTAGCCACCCACCGCGCAGTTCACACGATAGGCGCTGCAGGAGGTACGTAGTGAACACGAGAGAGTAGCGTCTCCTATGTTCCATTTGTTAAGTTACACAGATTTTCTTATGAAAGCGTTTATGTTTAGAACCTTTCCCGAGAGTTCTTAAAATGTTTCCGCATGAAATATCTTCCGCATGTATGCTAAAGTATTTGAATACTAAAATGAAATACTGTTATTTACACCACGAAACCTGCAAGGTTAGAAGTTTTCTTTGCTGATGATTAATTATTGCGACGATTAAATTGTATGATAAGCCAACATGTTTACAGAACATTAGCAACCTTACCGTCTAAGATAGTCATAGAAATTGTCTTATCGCACTGACCTTTGCGTATTTTCTGCCGTCGATCAAGGCCGGGAGTGAATGCCTGAATTTTCATATTTCCTGAAACAAAATGATTCTTGCATTACAATATAATAACAGTAGAACAGTACTAATTTTAAATGATTTTTTAAAATGATTTTAAATGACCCTTGTTCTTTCAATGAATTTTTCTCCTCTTTCACTTGTAGGAAGTAAATTTATCTGTAAACGAGTATACAAAAAGACAACATCAGTTGGCTTTGCGAGTCAGTTTCGAATAATATAATTTCTCTCTCATTCAAATTGACTAACGATTTGATAATGAGTTCTTTCAGGTCTTTAAACATGTACACTGCATTTATATATTATATTTTTGCTTCCATTCTTACAATATTAGGAAAAATGTATTTATTATTTATTTAACGTCAAATACGATTAAAAACTGTGTGTAACATACTTTAGGGAAAAGTGTATTAGAATATATATGAAGAAATTAGAATGTATTATAAGTAGAATATATTATATTAGAATGTATTACATATAGAAAAAAATGGGAATTTTAAACCACACCAGCACACGAGTTCAATATTAAAGAGAAATGCCAGAGGTTGAAGTTAGTAATGTGAAGCAAATGACCTTCATAAGATAATATATTTTAATTATGTTCAACGTAGTAACCCACTATATTTGCAATGCTACAGCTTCTTGAACGCCTCGGAACGGCTGTGAGAAAAAATGACAACCTTCAGTGACAGATGAATTATTCTTACTTGTTAGCAACGGACTGAAAAAAAGGATAATGAGCATCCAATGCAGCTGCCTAGAATGATAGATGTAGGTGCGCCTATTTTCACAGCAATTATTAATATAATGTTGTAAGAGTATTCCTAAGGAACAAATGAAATGCACATTGAGAGAAAATAAATATACTCCCGGTATCAGCGTGTTAGATTCGCATTCAACAACCTGAAATCACTTTAATGTGAGGCACTTCTCATAATAGTAGGACTATCCCAACAGACACAACCATAGCGAAGGCCATGTAATACGGCGAAGAACCAATTCGTTTTATATAAGGAGTGATCACTGCACTAAAGAAGTAACGCTCCTGTTAACGCAATTTCACCCACTGAAAGGTCGACTTCGTGACAAGCGGCTGGCCAGTTGAATGTCACAAATTACAGGGTATGAATTCCCTACCCTTTTCCACTCCTGCGTGGGCAGAAACGACTGCGTACGCGAATACGTGAGGCGAAATGGTTCATGGAGTCAAAAGGAAGTGGGCCTGATGTGATGCAGGCAGTAAATTCTCAGGCTGGCATTCTCTGCACTAGTATTGTGTAACTCTTGTGCATTGCAGAGAGCGGTAGATGATACGGACATGTGACAGCAAAATAGTTCAGGGAGTCAAAAGGAAGTGAGCTCTGTTTCACACGTCCACGACAAGGAAGGGCGCAGATGAGCGGGTGATGCCTTGATTGCACGCGCACCCCGGTACACGAGGTGAGGGTCGACGAGTCTACTGACACGCAACGTCGGAATTATTACAGAGGAAAAGACTGACCAGCGAGTGGGCGGGCTGACAAACGGGAAGATTGATAGTAGGTATTAAAAGTGAAATTCAGGGAAGACGCCACTCTCAGAATGGTGTGCATTATTATTAAATGTTCGCACAATTTTTTTTTTAAGTTACAGTTATAACTGAATACGGCATCTCGTATTTTTCTAAATTCAGCCCATGATCAAGTGGTTGATTCATTCCAGCTTCGAAAATATAAAAAATGAGAACACACAACAACTTTCCTTCTTTAAATATTTTTTTAAAATATTCATCCCGTTACACAGTTCATACTCATGTATCGCCTTTTTCTGTTTCCTTCAGAGAGGTTCTAGATGTAGGTGTATTTGTAGTACGGGAGTTTGAGGCAAAATTATCACCAAAATAAAGGGGTCACTCCAGTTTACATACAAAACTGGGTCATGTGAACTCATCATAGAATAGAGAAATGCCTTATTATAGTACACCACCAATGAAGTTTGGTACATATAGTGAGTCATTTGTACTATTGATAACAGTAAATGTATCAGCAGGGGTGAAAAGTAAAAATTAGATCTCTATGAATAGTTTTAATACTGTCAATATTTTCACTCGTTTCAAAAATTCAGGGGAGTGAAATAAAAGTTGAGAGGTTGTACCCACGATAGTATCAGGTTGACTCACCGCCATTAAAAAAATTTAATTTTATTAAAAATCGGACATAAAAAACAGTTTTTCGGTAGCAGGGAACTCCGAAACGTATATTTCCGTGAAAATATCCGCATCAATTTTCCGCAGCATTTCATATCATTTTCATATATTATGTATATTTCTCTACAAACGTGCGTGTACTAGAAAGTAAAAATTAAGTATACACTTATTCTCTTAAGATATTTTCTTTTTCAACCTCGAAACTGAAAACTGAGATGCCTACTGATCTCAAGTCTAAGTGCCAGCGCTCTCCGGCTAATATTTGGAAGACATTAAAAGAACTCAAAACGCTGAGTATTTTCATCCAGTTCTATTGTATTTATTACGAATATCGTATTAAGATCTCAATGTTTATACTTCTTTCTGAATCATATATAATTGAATCGCTAAAGGGAAAGGAAAAAAGTCCTTTTATAAAAAAATTGAATGGACATTTCATTTCATTCATACATTTTCTTCATTCATACGTCAGAGAAAAAAGAAGAAAATACGAGTAGAAGCAATGAATTAACAGACTGTAGAAGTGTTAAGTTGGTGAAAAAATGAAGAAAGTCCGGACTTTCTCCTCCTTTCCAATCACATCCTGTGGAGGGTAGCATTGAATTAACACACTTGCGAGATTGTACCCAGAAACTGGCAAGTTCAATGTACTTCGACAGAATTTCCTGTACGAGGCTACTTCTTCGTCCCTCGCGATAAGGATTTTGCCGTAATAAAGAGAGTGATAGGAAAACAACGAATTTTTTCAGTGAAACAATACGTTTGAAATGATTCTAAACTCAAGAAAATTCCAGAATGCTTTTTTAATTCAAGATCGTAAAAATCAGTGCATCATTGATTTTAAAGGACTGTGGTCATACTACTTTTAAAAAATTTTAATTGCCCTACATAACGAAGTTTTCACTTGCCACATTAATGTATTTGAAGTAGTCTACATCCATGAAAACCCAGACTGAGTTGATTTTTTCGGAATAGATAGATAAAGTTGGTTGAAACACATACAGACTTATTAAGCAAAAAGAAATATCCTACGCTCTTAAAAATGTGCAATACAATTCTAAAATTCCTACAAATCACAAGAAGCTACAAGATATTAAAAGCATAATTAAATACACTTCTTCAGAATATCAGTTGTATAATAACATTTTTCAAGGGTCCTCAAGGAATGGTGCTCAATCTAATGAAGATTAGTAGTCTCGTTACAATTCGTTAAATAAAATTATTTAATATTACTTCATAGTAAAGCATTATTTTCAAGGTGATAGGCGGTAACTAAATGTTCCACACAGTATGTAAACTATGTAATATAAACAATCAAATTAAACTTGTATTTATTTCAGTTTCTTTGAAAAATATCATGAAATGTTCATTTTTGAAAAAGGGAAGAATATCCACTTATGTCGAAAGAGGATGGATTGACAGATATTTATCGAAAATTATGAAACGACACAAAATTCAGTACCTTGATTCTACTAGATTTAATGCATTACAAAACTATAGAACAGTACTGTAAGCGTCAGTAAATTTGTCTTAGTTTTCTCTAAACAAACGTATATGAACTTTCCCTCTTTTTCAAATCAGCGATTTAATTTTCATGGCTATTTTGTCTTGTTCACACCCCCAATTCATTACAATTAGACAAATTAGAATACAGAAGAAATTGATACTAAAACAATGGCTTTTCGACTGTATACTACTAGTCTCCATAAAATAACGTTTTTCATCCATGCATATGGACTGCTTTCACTTTCACTGCCAGGCACTCCGATTCCGAGAAGTAGCGAACGTTCCTCTAATTTCCGTATACATCACCAAGCAATCGCACTCCTTTTCATTTAACCTTCATCGTGATTTTGGCGCAATCTATTTCGATCTTGCCGTAGACATTGCGGCATATCCCCAATGTCGCCACCGTCTTCCCTTCCACAATTTCGTAAATCAACTGGTGGAAAATTAATTCCAAGTCAACTTTCTGTATTGTGTTTGTATTAGTTTTTTTTGTAGGAAAGTGCCCATGTGTAATCCCATTCCCTAAAAAATTCTTTAATACTTTATGATTCCACATGTTAAACGCCCTTAGGCTGAACCATGCATTGTCGTTAAAGCAATAAAAATGTAAATATGTATTTGGCATTTTGGATCGATTGTCTGACTTTTTCGGCCTGCTAACGGCGTCCCCTATGACTGGGCCTAATTAAATGCCCATGCTTGGCGGTAACAGCGACATATGGCGAACATAACGTATTCCCTACACTGTAGCTACCGAGATTCGCCTGCTTGAGCACTTCTTTTTCACATAGCTACACAAAATAGGACAATTTTAAAGGAAAGATACAACCCTTTGTTTGCATCGTCCGGAAATCGAACCACACTGGGGACCACACCACGGAAAGCTAGTACACTTCCTTTGAGTTAACCTAGAGGCGCAATAAAAATAAATAAAAGAACTAGTGATTCTAAAACAGCACGTACTTTCTCGCCCGCATTTTCACGCAAAATTACGCGAAAAGTACTCATATTTTCGAAAAATTGTACATGATCTTATTTCAAAATCTATCTTTAAGGAACAGATTTTATTAAGGGAAAAATCTATTTTCATAATTGTAGTTGTAGGAAGAAGCCGAAAACATTTTGAATTTTTGCAATTTTGCATTTTGGCAAGGACAGAGACACACAGACAGAGAGACACACAGACAGACAGACAGAGAGACACACAGGCAGACAGAGAGACACACAGACAGTCATACAGACACACAAACAGACACGCAGACAAACACACATATGCCGTCATTCGATTTTTCGGTATCAAATTCCCACAAAATATGGATTCTGGCTACACCACGTGTTCGGGGATTTTTTTCTAAATTTGTCAACTGGATTTATTCACTTTATTGTTAGCTGGGTCCTGTAATAAGAGTTTTCCTGCCGAAAATTCGCCGCTTTTTCGTGCAGCATTACATAACTCTACTCCGCAGTAAGAAAGTAAAAGTAGCGAACCAGCAACCTCTAGAAAAGTTCACGCGAGCGAACTGAGCCGAAAGGACGCCGAACGCGCCACGACCCGGGAAGAGCAAACATTTACAAACGGTTCACGTGGGACCGCGCGTCCGATGCGCGCCTCAAACAACATTTATGTTAATGCCCCCCGCTCCTTTTCGTGTTTGTTTTTGTGGTTCGACGCGGCGGCGGTGGCTAGGGATGGCAAAGAAACATCGATATTTTTAAAACATTATTGTTATCCACCAGGAACATCGATGTATTAAACATCGACATTTTGCTTTCGGTGTTTTCTTCACATCGATATGTTGTTGCAAAAACATCGATGTTTTTTAAGTTTTAATTTTTTTTAATAAGGTTGTTTAAGCACATTGTAGAGTGGCAGCAATATCGTTCTTTTGCGTCATCTTCTTTATCATGCTGCACATTTCGCCTGTGCAATCTGAGGAAGTTTCGGATCGTGTTATGAATGTATGTTATCGCCAGGCGTGTCATTGCCTGAATCGACAGTGAAACACGATATCGATAGTAAAACCTGATGTTCGTTATTGTTAATTTTATTCTTTTCATTCGATAATAATTTTTATTAACATACTACTATCATACTGGTAACCAAACAATAAAATATATCCCTTTTACGTACTGTAATTAAAAATGGATAGAAAAATAGCATGTTTATTAGCCTATAATTAAAACATCGATGTCTTAAACATTGATGGTTTCTCGTCGATTTTTTCATCGACATCGAAAATCCTTTAGCGATCGAAACATCGATGTATCGATGTTTTGATAAAATATCAGTGCCGGCGGCTAATGAATAAGAGCTGTACTGGTCTTTGCACCGGCGCATAACTTGGACCCCCACCACTGCCATCGTCAGCGCTACGGTTATCGCCACCGCCAGCGCCTTTTTCCTCCACTACTTCTTCTCCTTACCCCCTGGCACTCCGTAATTCCACTGTCTTTTTAATCCGCCATGCGATCTTTAGCATGCTCACCGCCATTTCATTGTTTCCTCTTCTCTCTTTCTTCCTCCATCGCGTTTTGGTCTTTCGCGACATGCTCTCACGATTGAGGAAATACCATACAGTCAAAGGCAGATCCAATCGAACGTTTTGGAGGGGGCCATAAGAGATTTTTGTTAAATTATAACCATTAGTTAAATAGTATATTATTTTTCTAGTGTATACATGAAACTATACAATAATACTTTTTTAAGAATTACATAATTCTAACATAAATATTTAAATGAGTTTTTCCAAATAGAAGGCAAGAAATGAAAACTCTACGTCTTTTAGGGGGGCATGCCCCCCCCCCCCACCGGGTGCGCCACTGCATACAGTCTTTCCTCTATGCTGGCACGGCAGACGTGTCTGAAGTCTTCAACAAATATATCTTCTTTCCTCATTTTTCGTCACTACTTTCTCTTACATAATAACGGCGAACACTCATTCTTCTACTGCAACCATTCGTTTTTAATCATTTGTTTCTTTTCTTTCCCATTCCTGTTTCCGACGCCAATGAATCTTCGACGTTATCGTCGGCAACGGTGCACTGTCACCGGGTTACTTTCCCACACACGGTCATCGGTTTCGTATGGGAAAAGCTTTACCATCATAGCACCGATCTGGCGGTCTCTGACAGTATTTTCCAAAAGTTTCCTCGCCAAGAGTCGTCTCATTACTATCGCTGGTGAGAATACACGTACGACTTCGCAAGAACGAGATGTCGTTTCGCGACGCACCTGACTCTCTGTGATCCGAAGTCAAATTCTGAATCACATCGCAATCCCGTCGCTACTTTTCGAATCCACTCTCATCATCAGCAAATCTACTGACTTCACCTCTATCCTCGATGCCTTTTGCCCTGCTGCAACGGCGACTGCTTTTGACTGCACCACCAACAATGACAAACATACACCGCACACTCGCCTGGAATGGACCAAAGCGTTGCTGAGCAAACAGAAAAATCAACAGATAAAACCTACTTCTCTAAAATGTGTAATTTTTCGTATATCACCACTCCCACCACTATGATAATGGATATATCGAAAGATGAAGCTGTAAATTACGGCGATAAAGTAGTGCGATTTTTATTAACGAACGTGCAACGACGGCGCATTTTTGACAAAATTATTTTTTTTGTAAAACTATAAAAACAGAAATATTGCAGAAACTAATTAAATCCTTTATGTAGTACTCAATATTCCGTTTCTAAAGAAGGGAAGTGCTGCAAGAGTAAAACACGTTAAAAATTATATTGAAAGAAAACCGACATTGGAAGACGTTGATAAATAATTTATGTATGTATTTGGAGCTATTGGGTCGGTAGTCTGACTTCGCTGACCTGCTACCGGTGTCCCCCATGCCTGGGTCAAGTTAAATTCCCATGCTTGGGGGTAAGAGCGACATGAGACGTACGTGACGTATTCTCTTCACAAACTAGCAAGCAACTTGCAAGATACGCGTGCTTGAGGTTTCCTTCGTTACACAGCAATAGAAACTGAGACGATTTTATAAGAAAGTTTACAACACTCTTTTTGCCTCGACCGGGAATTGAACCCGGAAGCACAGCACGGGAAACTAGTATGCTTCCCATGAGCCATCCTAGAGACATAAATATTTAATTAATTCTTTTGTTTACTTTTTATGCACACAAAAATAGAAATATAAAAAATAATAAAATAAAAATATTTGTTTGTCAGTCACTGATTTATATTACGTACATATTTTTTGCTGTTGATGTACTTGCCTGCTAATCACAGAAACATGCCATGCTCTCTTTAGAGGTCGTTTTGGCCCACTGCTCCCCACCACACTCCCCCATCGTCCCTGACGGGCCTCATCTCGTATGCTGCTGCAATGCAACGTCGCGCTTCTGACTGACAGCCGGCACTGGCCGCTTCGGCTCATTAGGGTCCCATTCATCCCACGGACGACTTTAATTGGCAAGACTTTCATGAAATGGAAATAATTCAGGGCTCGCGGGAATCATTCGGTATTGTCGGGTGGACACGGAGAAACAGTTCGGCGCCCGAACGTGTAAGTATCAGAGAAAGAAAATATCTACAGAAATGAAAAAAAGCGGGGTTTGAGGTCTCTATTGTGTGCGGGATATGGGTTAAAGGGAGCTTTTTGAGAGATGCAATGGTCTCGTGGAACCAGGGGGGAAAATATTTGGAGCTCCCAGGGTTGTGGCAAGCATCTTTGTAGCTGGGGTACCCCTGATGAAGCGATTCGAAATTTTCACGAGAATGTATAATACGATAGCGTAGATCCGTGGTATTACGGTAAAAAAACATTAAGAACAGTGAGAAGAATGAATGTAATGAACATTTAACGTGATATACTCGAAATTTTATAAAAATAAATTTCACTCCTATACAATTCTGTTTCATACCCAAACCGTACATTAATTCTTACATTATCAAGCAATAATTCTCGAGTACAAACTATTTTTATATTGAAGGTTTATTTATTTTATGATTATATCTTTAATTTTAATTGGAAGCTCAAAGCATAATCATGGAAACACTCATACAGTGATATTTACTCATTTGTATGTGACATGTAGTATAACCTTCCAATATTTTCCCGTAAGACATTTTTACTATATTATCTTAAGAAATGACTTTTATTATTTTATAATACAAAATATTGCAACTTTTCATATCTCACGTGAGAGTGATTTCATAATAATGAATATTTTTAAATTGTATTCTCACACACATCAGAATAGAAAAAATACAGACGATGCTCAGAAAGACTTTAGTGTAATGAGGGAATATTGTTTACATTTGTTTCACAGATCACAGGGAAACGACGATAAACTCGATAGCAATGAGAATATGGGCCCTGAAGAGAAAAGGGTAGAGAAAATAAAGGAAGGGAAAGGAAAAGAAGGGAAGGAAAAGAAGGGAAAAGAAAAGAAGGGAAAGAAAAGAAGGGAAAGGAAAAGAAGGGAAAGGAAGGGAAGGCATGGGAAGGGAAGGGAAGGGAAGGGAAGGGAAGGGATGAGAAGGGAAGGGAAGGGAAGGGAAGGGAAGGGAAGGGAAGAGAAGAACAACTGTCGTTATATTCGACGTTAATTGAAAGTTAGATTAAGAATAATTTCTGATCCAACCTCACATTATGTTGTTACCTATCTATTAAAAAAATTATAGAGGAAAGTACCCAAACCCGGGCCCGGTTCCTAATGCGGGCCCCTTGATTTGTAGCTCTGTAGAGAGCTGTTACCTATTAGAAACGTACTAAAATAATTGTTCTTTGCAAGACTGCAGCCAAGTCAACCGGTCGTGTCTTCATCTTCACTTGTTGCCGGAAAGTCGGCCATTAGTACGAACAGTGAAAAGAAAAGTTTTTTAAGTGCTTATTCTCAGCTGACTGATTTTGCTACTTCATCGATAAGTCCTCTAACCATTACATCATTTTGAAGGAGACGTTACTGGCTATTGATCTAGGGTAATATCATTTATTTTACTCGCCTAGTAAAAACGTTATTAGAATTTGGAATATAAATCGCTGGTGCCTAACTGCCCCCCCCCCCAATGTTCCTAACGCGGGCCCCCAATTTTTTGTCTTGTAAATAAAAAAAACATTATGAAATTTGGCTTCTTATACCTTAGGAGTCAAAGAAAAAGCAAGACCCTTCTCTGAAGTCAGTCAGTTGGAGATGGCAGGAAGAATAAAGAGGTCAAGAGACAATTTCAAAATGTAATCCCAGAGAAGTTGAAAAGAGAGAGATATAAGAAAATTCTAAAGTTAAACAAAAAGCAAAAGGAATACTGCACCTCAAGCGAGGAATAGAACATGTCCTTTGGGTCTTCTAAATTGAAAGTTCCACCAGGAATATTTTCACTCCCAGGTGAACAAGATGCAGAATGTATGTTTTCAGTGTATAATTTTCAAAGAGCTGTAGAACAGAGGGTGATGTGCCTAATGTGTTCACTCTGGGCTGATGAAGGATGCGCGGGGGCGGAAAAAGATGCTTTTATGTATGACATTTGTCGCATCTGAATACATTGACTACGTGCAAGACACACAAGACATTTCTTGTGTATAAGATTTTAAACTAATATTTTTGTAAAATGATACTGAGTTCAATCTATTTTCAGTTTTTTCATTTATTTTTACCCATATCTTACAACGTTTGCGGGGGCTAACTTTAGGGAAGCCTTTCTTAGAAATCCACAAAATGTAATGTTAACTGAAACATTAATTTCTTCTTAAACTACTAGGACAATAATTTTTAAAAGAATACATTTGTGTAACGTAAGGTATGCATTGCACATATTTTCATTTAATTGTGCAGAAAATAGGATTTAAAAACATTCGAAAACAAAGTGGGGCCCGGGTTTGGGTACCTTCCGCTACTAATTTCTTGAGCCCCCGAGACGATATCGTAGTTTAAGCAAATGAAATAGGGTTGACATTTTTTGTGCATATTATTGGTTATGATTTAGTTATATGCTCTCAAAATAACATTTTTCGGATAGAACGTCTCTATAAGCGTTGAAAAATTTTAAACCTTCCGGCTTGCTAAAATGCAGGGCTTTTCGAACGACGTATGGAGGTAAAATTTGCAAGTTTTCGCGGCGCGCAATTTGGTTTTGCGGTTTGAGTGACGGCAAGAGAGAGATGGGGCAATCACTCTCGCACGTCTGTGCATGAAGCCAGCACCGTGCGCACGCTCGGGTAATCGCACGCTTCGGAAGTCGAGAACTGCGAAGGTGAAAGGATTAAATATCTCCGGCCGCGACGCGCGCTTGGGAAGTACAACGTTTCGTAAGGAAAATAACTACTCCACATCTACAGGAACTTCAATGTAAATGCACAGTCAGGTTCAACTAAATGCACTAACAATTAGAAAGATAAGCCAAAAATACTGGTTTTTATGAAGAACATACTATTCAGTACAAAAATTACTTTGTAAAAAACAAATAACTGACGAAGCAATATAAAATATAATAAAAATAGAACCGAGAGGATAGGACAACCCTCAAGAGATGAAGACCGAGCTGCTGCTCCCGTGGCATAGGATAGGAAGAAGCGAGGGACTGCATGCACGTACGATTCCAGGAACACAGTCAACCTAATCTTAGATACCAACCTCGGGTTCTGAGAAGGCAGTGCCTAGTCGGATGTAATGAATAACTGAAAAAATAAATTCGCTTCCTTCACGGAACATGGTAATCAGTGGCAACAATCGCAAATAGCAGAAAACTAGTGGACTAAAGCAGCACAAATTCTGCGGAATAAAAACAAACAAAATAGTTTTTCAAAAAGTAGCAAGCACATTATGCAATAACGACAAATAAAATAATCCCATATTACAGTACAATAAATTACACATGTTAACAAAAATAGCCTTCGCCAATCTTCCAATGGCATTATAGCATGTACACAGTACAACGGTTCTTTACATATCAAGAATATAAAAAAGTTGCTTTCCCATAACGCAACACCTGACTTGCAAATATTTCATTTCAGGCAGTCTCTTTCTTGGAGCTCTGCTGTCGCATGACATCAAGGCGTCAACGCAATGACGCATTGACATAGATTTATTGATTGATTCGTGTTTCCGGGCACGTCAACTGCTTTGGTCATTAGTCCCGTTCGTGTAGGGCATGCTTTTTTCTCCGGAGATGGCGGTGATCTTCCCCCGCTGGATGGCGAGATCCGGCGCCGACCTACCGTCGGCTAGTGGGGATTCCCCCTCACCACGACTCTCCCACCAGCGGGGCATCGCCCCAGCCGGGACAAGCTCTAAGCTCCTGACCGGTCTCCCGGAATATGTGGTAGTGTAGTGCATGTTAGTGTAAGTGTGAGTGTGTATGGGAAGAGGATAGGACAAGGAAGAGGAAGGACAGATCGCGCGCGGTCCGTGACCCGTTTGGTAGGGTACCGCTCCGGCATTCGCCTGGTGTTGATCGGAGAAACCACGGAAAACTACCGATCAGAGCAGCCGGCCGCTAGAATTCTCCTCCAGAGAGCGACTGAATTCGACATAGCTGAAAAGCTAATGTCGAAAATCCTGCCACCGAATGACGCATTGAGCGTGATAATTCAGTTGATATGCTCAGTATATGAATTGGCGAAATAACACCTCTCACATGGGCGGTGAACGCACAGTTTTCTTTCAATTTCGGGAGTGGAGGTAACACTGTGGTGGTAGCAGAGGCGCATCTAAAGTACGGCAGCCGCGGCTCGTGACTTGGGCTTCACTTACAAGGGGCGCTATTGAGAGTATACCCGCTAAAAGAAATAACAACCCTAATTTGATGTATTCTGACAGGGGCGCAAATTCAATGCTTGCCATGGACGCCTGAATACCTAGATACGACTCTAGGTGGTAGAGAATCAATGAAACGAAAGTTGGAGTGACTGTTTCTTTCTAGCTGCACCACCGACCGACTACAGTGAAGGAACAACTATTAGTACGTGAAAATGTAAGTTAATAAATTATTTTGTCTTGTATTCTACTTGTTCATGTACAAAATCAATACTAATTATTGTTCGCACAAGCAATCTTTTATTTTATAGGTTTAATTTTATTTCATTTTATTTTAATTTGCTGTTGCAGTGAATAGTTATTGCCGTTCTCCCTCACTGCACAACACTTTGTACGATGTCTGTGTTTGACAGGTACAGTGCAGGGAATGAACTAATTTACTTATATTACGCTAGTCATTCTCATCCAAACCGTAAATAGTATAATATCAGATGTTTCAAATTTGTTCCGAAATAACAAATTAATAGTAAATGAAAAGAAAACGGTTTTAATGTAGTTTACCATTTCAAATAAACAATTCTATGCTCCATTGAAAATGAACGGTGTACCATTGACTGATGTTAAGGCAACAAACGTTTTAGGTCTCTCAATTTAATCAAACCTTAAATGGAACCTTAAATGTCTGGAAGTGACGCCTGAATGAATGAACACAAAATTAAGTTCATTACGCTACGCGTTCAGAATTCTTGCAAATTCAGTTAGCCTTCATACTGCTCCTTGTGAATATTTCGCGAATGTTCATTCCCGCCTGAAATATGGCATAATATTCTGGGGAAATACATCTTATAGCTCCCAGACTTTTAGATTACACAAACGAATTGTACGAATAATAACCAAATCCCACCCACGTGATTCTTGTAAGCCTCTCTTCATTAATCTAGGAATTTTACCATTACCTTGTCTGTTGATTTACGAATCAGTGGTTTTGTCAAAAATGACTTAAGGGCGGGAATATATTTTCAGAAAATGTCGATGTCTAACACTCGACGAAGAAATCATATTCATCAGGTATCAACAACTCATTACAAAAAATTCACATACAATACATGTACATTTTACAAGACTTTGCCAGATGACACTAAACGATTAAATTTGATAGAAAAGTTTAAATCCAAAGTGAAATCGTTTCTCTTGCATAACTGTTTCTATAAAATTAGAGACTATACTGAGCATCACAAGGAAAGTAACATTAATTTTAACAGTGATATTTAATGTATTTATTTACCATCTGGACTGTATAATTCTAAACAAATGTAACAAGTATCGTATCGCAGCTTCTGGGTCAATGACCCAATCTCGATCAGGTTTTTCGTCCAGTTTCCCTGATCCATTGAGCAAATGCTCAGATGGCCCCTTGTTTTGCTTCTGGACATGAATGTAACTTCATTATCTGTGCACGACTTCTAAATTTCAGTGGGAAATATAGTTATTCAAATTATCGTTTTGTTTATAATTTCAAATTATCATGTCGCGGCAGGACGTATTATTCCTTGACGAAGAACATAATGGATAAGAGTCCAAAATTTATTGCTGATTTATTCTTGAAAATAGATCTTATTACATCGGATCGTTTTTTTTAATTAACACAAAATTTAAGTAGTATATGACTTAGTGTAGGGATCACAGAATTTTGAAAACGTGCACAGAATTTACTTCTCCCCATAGCACGTCCTACACAGTTTTAACTGTTTTTTGACGTTAAATAAATAAATAAATCCACTAGTATGGCAAACAGTGCATCTCCGATGTGGTCAATGCTTTTCAACTGCACAATGCGGCTGCCAGCCGTGCGACAGGCAGAAGACACCCTCCTGTGTGGCTCAGCACCGCCGCATGCGACCCACTGGCGGCTGGCCCTTTGACCCGCGTGGGTGCGATGCTTCCGCCGGCCCGGCCCACACAATGCTTACAGAGGCTACTGATCCGGCGTCACTTCCAGACAGCGATTATAATTATCATGTTCTTTCTTCACAGCATTATGTGTCAATTGCATTCTGATATTCTTTGTGTGTGCTCAATCCTGCACTTGCTAAGTTTATAAACTCATAATCTCCATTTTCTCTGTAATTCAACAATGGCATGTAACATTCAAGTTCAATTACACCTTCTGCACTCATTTGATTCTATGATTTTTAACCTAAAATCCTTGTAACATTTACTTAGTTCAAGTACATATGTCAATTTCAAATGTGTCCACTGATTTTTACGTAACGTAATTGTAACAATCCTGAAATAACTCAATTTCAGAAAAATGCGTTCGTGCCGCTTTGTACGGTGATCCTTCATGTCAAAGGTGAGTTGTTGAAGGAATGTTGGGGAAGTATGCATATCAAGTCACGCATAAACAAACAGTGTCTGTTACTTACATGCCTCATCCATCAGTTATGTTATGTATAATAATGTTTGTTAGTGACATATTTTGTGTTGCATTCTGCAATACAAAATGTAATACTAATTATGTTCTCCAATGTGTAATACCAATGATGATTTGAAAAAAATAAAAAAATATGCAATAAAACAACAAGAAAATATTAAAACCAAAAATTAAAATCGAAAACCATGGGTATTATTTTAATTTTCTTGTGTCTTATTCATTTTATTAATCGACGAAGCGCGCCTCAAAGCCCCTAATCGAGCGTAGAGAGTGTATAACGGAGTAATCCCCCCATCATATTTATCCCCGCGTACACGTCTCTGCTACACGCTAATGCCTTACTTCCCAGCGGACAGAATTGGGACGGAATTAGGAAAGAGGATTTGGGACACTTAACACGGTTGGATTAGTCCCAGTAAAGCAGGCAGATTCGCGTTTTGTTAGAAAAAAATTTCACACGAGCTTGTCCGGGAATCGACGGATATCAAACACTGTCCTTCTTGAAAAAGGCGAGAGACTTCGCTCTGAGCCATGAGACCCCTACAGAAATCGGTATGGTATAAAATTTGGTACAAGAATCGGGTGAGAGATAAAATCTAACACGTAACCGATGGCGTGAAACAATTTCGCGCCATCGATTCCAGGTTGAAGCTTGTTCCAGCTGGGGCGGTGGCCAACGGAGAGGAAATACCAGGAAGAGGAAACGCCCGCAAGCCGACATGTAGGTCAGCGCCTTATGTCACGTTCACGCGCGAGAGGAACACCGTCACCTTCCAAGATACACTTCCAAGCATATGAGGCCACCAGAATCAATGCAACTTCATACACGTTCATTCCGTGAGCCGTTACCTGCAACGACTCTAGACGACATCCTCGGTGGAAGTAATGAGTGCGTATTGCCTTTAATATAGGTCCCGATATATAACCCCCGTCAGTTTTTGGAACAAAGAATTCGGAAAATTTCAGTATGCACTTCTTGTGTTATTCATTGCAATAATATTATTTAAATCTGCTAATTTCGTGTGATTTTGATTATCAATAGGTCCTAAGAAGAGAATTGCTAGCAGGGTGTCGGAAATAAAAAATCTAACTATTTGTAACATTGAAGAATAAAAGACAATTTTTGAAAAATACATATGCATCAGTTCGAGATTCTCGCGCATTAGACCCCCTCCATTTTCAGATGACAATTTTTGGGGAAAATATGGGAGCTTATATAGCAGAAATTTCGCTGATTGTCATTATGCAATTGTTATTACATTTTTATTTCTTTGAGTATTATTTTTGGAACGATTCTCCAAATTAGAATTCATTTAATGTAACTTTTAGAATACATCAGGAAACATTGGATTTTGGCTCACTTGGTAATCTACATGGCCAAATAGAACTCTTTCCCTTTAATAAAACTTTTTTCTCATCAACTGTAAATGAATCAAATATAGAACATATTCACAATTGCACAATATATTAAGTGAAATACAAAATATAATTTTCGAGTCTTACTGAATAAAAGACATTTATTTATTTATTTATTTATTTTACGTCAAAAAACAGTTAAAAACTGCGTATGACGTGCTATGGGGAAAAGTGAATTGTGTGCACATTTTCAAAATTCTGTGATCCCTATACTAAGTCATATACTACTTAAATTTTGAATTTTCAAAGGGATAAAAAAAACAAAAAAACTCCCATATAATAAAATCTATTTTCAAGGATAAGCAATAAATTTTGAATTTTGAAAGGGAGAAAAAAACAAACAAAAAAACTCCCATGTAATAAAATCTATTTTCAAGGATAAATAAGCAATAAATTTTGGTTCTTATTACTTCCTGCCGCGACAACATGGAAACGATAATTTGAATAATTGTGTTTCCCACTGAATTCTAGAGGACGTGCACAGAAAATGAAGTTACATTTATGTCCAGAAGCAAAACAAGGGGCCATCTCAGCATTTGCTCAATGGATCAGGGAAACTGGACGAAAAACCTGATCGAGATGGGGGTCATTGTCCCATTTCAATGTTAGCTCATTTGCATAAATATCGTGAGACGCGAGAATTCTTGTCTCACTTCGAAAACTTTGCATCTGATAACGTAGAAGACAAATTGTAAAAAATAAACAAAATGGACAAAGTATACCCAAGACTTTAAAATAGTACGTTATAAATGACAACTGTAATGATCGCCCCCACGTCACCCGAAATATGATAAATAGATATCGTGTTATTAATGTTAAGAAAATCCTGTATGAGACATGTTAAAAATATTTATCAAAAATATTTTAATGCGGTGGGTAGTATAATAAATTAAAAACTTAATCAAATTGGAAATATCGAGAGATCAACAAGATTTATTTATTTAATTTTTGTATGATATTAACAAAAACATATTGATTACACACAAGAAACATTCTGCAAAATGTACAGAAATTTCAGTCCTTCACGAGATTTCAAGTAGGCGGTTGTCGCAGTACTGCCAATTAATGTTCCAACCACAAGACAATAGCTCATCCATGAGTAATGAAACACGAAAGCACCAGTCAATTTCCACAGGTAACAAACCAAGAATTTATTCAGAATAAGAATGGGCATTTCTTTAATGGGCCGGCCTCACTCCACGACTGCAGAGACGAATTTCCACAGCAGGTGAGGCGTCTTCAACTCGTTCAGAGAAAGTTCATTTCACCTAATGACGAGATTCCACGAATCCTAACTTCATAGACACCTGTATTCTTTCGAATCCCTGAGTGGGCACCAATGATATAATGCGTATTCAATCACACTGCCCTGACGGAATCTTTACCGAAAGCTTATGTAGGTAGTCAAATGCATAATTCAAGAGCTTAGGCGTGGAATGTGCCTGATTAAAACATTATATGCCTATCATATTTCAAGTAAACTTAAAACTCTTTTTTTTACAGTAACAGTGTACGATGCGTTTCTTCCCCGTACTTCTCTAAATATATAGTGGGTTATAATTTCATAGGAGTAATGAAGAAGCCCTTCAATAGCCAATATAAATTATGGCTTGACACTAATAGCTTTTATACCAAGATCTATTCGCTTTCAAGTGTCGAAGCCCAACCCTAAAGAGCGATGCACAGAGCTTCCGACACGATTAAGTCTTCTGAACCTTTCCCCTCCCCCTCACAGACGACCTTTATCACGGAGGCGGCGTTACTAAATGGCCCCGATATTTGTGTCCAGGGGTATTAGGCTCTTTCATGTTAAAGCGTTCGTAGATTGAGAAGACCAACTACGACTTCCATGTTCAAGTGTTATCTTAAATCTATTTATACGTATAAATGTCGTAAGGATTACACATTTGCAGATAATTTTACTGATATTTCTATTTCTTTTTGTAGTTTTTTATTTGTATCAAAAAGCACATCTTGTACTGTTGGTCGATTCTCAGTAGACCTAATATGCAATTATTTATTCGTCAAAAATCAATGCGACTCAACACTGCAAGAGTTGAGATTTAAATGAATACATTTTATTTAAAAGCGCTCTTGAAGCCACCAGAACTAAGGCATACTACTAACTACATACATTTCATAACCTGAACGGAAAAAATTGTAAACACAAAGCTCAAGCAAACGACCTTCATTAAACAGCTAGCGGTGCTAGAACAGCACGTACTTTCTCGCCTTTAGTAATAGTTATGTAATACTATTTATATCACAGTTACCGAATTAACACAGTCGAGTCATTTTTTGTAAAAAACTTTACAACTCGTGCATCATTTTTTCAATTTTTAAAAAAATCAGAATTTTCAATAAACATGAGACCTGCACCATTCTCTTCAAAATATTTCACACAATCCATCAACAAAATTTAATTAAAAATGATTGAGCCGTTTTTGAGAACTAAATTGTTTAAACCAAATATATAATTCCCTGAATTTCACGCCAAATTACGCAAAAAGTACACAAATATTCGAAACACTGTACATGACTATTTTAAAATCTATCATTAAGGAACAGCTTGTATTAACGGAAAAATCTCCATCGCAATTGTTGTAGTTGTAGGAAGACGCAGAAAAATTTTTTAATTTTTGCCATTTTCGAAAAATCACGGTTTTTAACGAACATAAGACCTATATCATTCTCTTAAACGTTCTTCACAGCATTCAATAATACAATTGAACCAAAAACAATGGAGCCATTTTTTTTAAATTAGGAAAACTTTTCCATGGGCTTCATCTTAAGTAGCCCCAAAATTAAAAACTCGGTTTCAAATTGAAGAGGCAGCGACAGCATCGATTGGGGAATATCAATTTTGGAGAAAATCGGCTGAATGGTTTAGCCGCTAGCGTTCCTCACAGGCCGGACGGACAAACAGAACAGACAGACTGATGTTTTGTCGTCAATCGATTTTTCGGTATCGAAGAAGCACAAAAACAGGATTGTGGTTGCACGACGTGTTAGATGAGTTTTAATTTAGAAACCGGATTTATGCACTTTTTCGTTGCCATTCCCCTGTAATAATATCAGAAGTAATGTTATTTTTCACTAATAAGGCTCTTCAAGCTTATGAACTACGCAGAAAATAATATTAGCCACAGGAATTAACCTTGAAAGAATATACAAGTGGCATCAAAAAATACACTGTTTCCGCAAATTATTGACTTGGTTGAAAACAATGAGGAATAATTTTTTTACTACACACTTACATATTTTTACGCTCTTGCATATTTCACATGTCACATTTTTGTGAATCTTGTAATTTCTTTCATACATTATTATCAACGCAATGACGGAGCAAAACAACTATCTTAATTTTAAAAGAACGTCCACGAATTTCAGTGGAGATGGGGTATGGGAGGAAAACCGATTTACTAATTATTCCACCACAAAATTCATTCTTGGCCTAAATAAACATTCTACCGCAAGAAAGTGTCCTATTCTCTTGCTGAAGACAGAGCTCGTTAGACCCTTCAGTCGCTGTCTCATTTTTATTCCATTGTGTTGACCGCTCCGTAGACAGGAACTTTGGAACAAAATTTCACACATCACCGGCTACAGAATATTATAGAATACAAAAGAAGAATCCATTAACTAGGTTACCTGCAGGAACCGGACGGACTAAGTTACTACTTTTTCGCCCAACCGCAGACCCACCCCGAACCCATCTGGACTGACGACGCGTGCCTCTACGACAATCTACTCAACAGGGGTTTCGAAATTTATGAGAAGGCGATAACCACTAGCGCTTCAAAGGAAAGAATGCAGAAGCAAACGTGCAATGAATATTCGGTCACTCTGAAAAGACCCCGTTTAAATAACAACCATCGTAGGTGGAATTTAAAGAAATTGAAAACGCCTGAACACGAGACGTAATATTCCAAAAATTAGAAATGTTTTTCGAATCATCAAAACATTCTTCTTTCAAACAAGCCTCTGTTTATGAAATACGAATTAAGTTATGACAAATAATACAAAATGTTTAGCATATTTATAAGAGTAGATAAAATAATTTAGAAATCTTTATATTAACCACTGGAAAACATTTTAGAAACCATTCCAAACAAATTAAGCAACATCATGGTTCTTTCGAATGATTTTTTTCGAATTAAGAAAATTCTATTGTAATTCTCAAAATGTGACCACCTTCTAATTTTTGGGTGCTGTAAGTAAAACTGACCCAATACTGCTGGTGCTAATATTTAAATTTCGATCTGTGTACATCCACCCAAGGCAAAAAATCGTCATCAGGACTTTATTTAAAATACAACGAATTACTCAATCATGAGAAATTGTAGTTGATATAAGTAGTGACGTAATAACATAAAGTAACATAAATCACGAGCTTCATTTAGTGTAACAACTTCACAAATAACGTCAAATAAAACTAAATATAGTTGTACAACATATGAGACGAGAAAAGGATATATAGTGCTATTCAGCGAACACAAAATGATAAAACTTCTAAACATTGCGGCATCGTGAAATGATTCTACGTATGACAATGGAAGATATACAGAGATAAGTCATTCTACAATGTTTCGTTTATGTTCTTATCTATTAGAAAACTGTTTATTAAAAGAAAAATTAAATATATTAATCTAATTCAAATAAAAATTGCCGTTTTTTCTTTGCTTACACAATTATATCTACAGGCAGGATTTTGCACTTTATTTATCAACTTCCGAATGTTGTTTTATGTGAACGTAAAGTTCCAATGCTGGTGTGGTAAAACGATCAATATTTTAAGAAGTTCCTGTTCTTGGATACCATCTAGTTGATCGAGAAACAAAATTGTAGTTCGAAAATGTAGATTAAACCAAAGTCGTGCTAATTGTTTATTTGTTTCCATGGAATTGTGCAATGCGTGGAATTTACTACTTTTTACAGAGTAATTTTATTAGACTTTTGAAATAAAGCAAATACATGTCATCGTAAATTTTCGATAGTTTCGATAATCTCTTTAATTTTTACTTAGCATTTTTCACTGGGAATTTTTACTTAGCATTTTTGGGTTAAATCAACTCTCACTAGGGTTATCATCATTACTATCGTCACATTCGATAACTCTACCATTACATAATTGTAATAAATATAACTAGCATGAATATCACGAAATCATTGTTACAGCAGTTCGGGGGACACATTTGGCTGAAGAGTTTCGACGCCCCTGTTCCTCTCATTTCATTGAATCATTCAGGTGTCATTAAGTCGTGGGGCTTCCTAGAATGCTACAGGTATCAGTTTCCGCAGAGAGACAATTTTTTCGCGCGTGCGGTGTGATGCCGTGTTGACCGAGGCCATCAGCCATCAAAAATAGTAAGGTCACGCCGCGGGGCAGCACTGCCGGAGATCTGCTCCTTTCCTCCCGGAAGGCTAGCCCGCATACCTGGTCGACAGGCGCAGAGCATGTGACGCCTGAACGAGGACATGACAATTAGAATATGAATCGTTTATTTCAGAAACCCGTCAAACGCCAAATTTGTCATGTCGAGAAAATTGAGAAAAAGTGTCCCAGTTTTTCTGATTTCAAAATACTTTTTAATATTAAAGCAATTAATAAATTAATATTTTCAGGTAAATATGGAATAAGCGATGTGTCTATCCTCATGGAACAATATTCCATCGCTAAAGCGCATTTTAAATTTTGGCGTTTGACGGGTTTCTGAAATAAATGATTCATGATAACTTGAACAGAGCCCACGACTTCTGTGATATCGCGTGTTGTGTGAGAAAGATCATTCACAAGATTTCTTGGAGTACGATATGGGGTTACACCAGCAATGGCCAATCCTCGTTAGTGGTGGCGACTTCGAAGAAAAAAAACAACTAAGGTGCTATAACAGCACACACTTTCTCGCACTATCTCTAAATTTCCACACTTTCGAAAATTTAGAGGTTTCAACGAAAATGAGACCCGCGTCTTTCTTTTAAGTGTCCCTTGTTCTAACAGTGTAAAATGGAGCGGTCTTAGAGAAAATGTTTTTTTTTTATAAATTGCCTTAATTTCAAGTACAAAAGCTACTCTTTTTCTCAAAAAACTGTACACGACTTTTTTTAAAGGCGTTATTTTCAATTGTGTAGTTTTGAAATGTTAACTTTTTGCAATTTTTGAAAACGCAGAGTTTGCCGAAAATGGGACAAGCACCATACATTTTATCTTTCCTTGATACATACGAGGAGAAATTTAAGGACAAAATCTAGTGACGTTTTAGAGAAAAAATTAAAAATTGCCCACATTTCGCGTAAAATTATACAAAAAATACTAATTTTCTAAAAATTATACTTGATTTTATTTGAAGATCTGTCTTTCAGGAACAGATTGAGTAAGGAAAATAATCTCAACCTTCAATATTACAGTTATAGGTAGGCGCCTCAAAAAAATTGCACTTTCGAAATATCGGGGATTTCAGCGAACATGAGACCTGCAACACTCACTTAAGAGTCCTTTTCGATATCCGAGGACTAAGATTGATCATAACATTTGCAGCTATTTTTGAGAAAATGTTGAAAATGGTTTTGAGGCTTCATGTGAAATGTGCTCAAAAATCAAAATATCGGTTTGAAACTCCCAAATTAATGAGTTCGTTCAAATTAATGAGTTCGTTGAATATAAATTTTGGAGAAAATTGGCTGAACGGTTTAGGTGCAGACAAACAGACACGTTTCACTGTCAATCGAGATATCAACGGATTCAGGCAACACCACGAGTTAGAGGAAGTAATTTACAGTATATAGGAACAGGATTTATCCACTTTTTTCTTACCAGGGCCCGGCAATAATTTTTCTTCAGAAAAGTCCGTGTTTTCCCACTTATGATTACAATACTATATCTTCTTATATCTATAATGGCAAGAAAGTATAATAAGGATTTGAGACTTCCCATTTGCTTCAAACCAGTGGAGCGTGAATCCTGTACCTTCTAGGGATGAAGATTAGAACAACGGTAATTAATTTATTTACCCTTATTATACACTTAAAGCACAAGCTTAAAATATTTATATGTGCATTGCAATAATGTAACATAAACAGGTGATTTTTTGGTCTCAGTAAACACGTTCAGGAAAAAGTATATTGAGTAACCGTTATTGATTCCAGTGTTTGGGGTCCCCCTTGCTAGGGCGAGTTACCTAGGGGGGGGGGAAACAAGACATATAACGGAGCGCGCCGCGCCGACCGTCCTCTCCCTGTGCAGCCTAATGCAGCTTCTATAGACTGTTGCAGACTTGTAAAACGTATTTTTGCTGTTATAAATTTGTCTCTGCCACTGAACCTTTAGTTGACTTCTTAAGGTAGAATGAAAAAACTTGTCTTTCATTTGCACGTAAAATGATACTCAATATTTCTTTCGACTGTCGAGCACCATCGGTTTTAAATTTGATAAATTGAATAGGATTTTAGCACAGATCGAAAGATTGCAAGTTCGAAAACTAAACAGAAGTTTTCTGTTCAGTGAATAGCTAGTTCAATTGGGCAACTTTTTACTTGTACGTCTAAAAGCGGGGATACAAACGTTTATCATTCTCGTAAACAAAAAGTAACTGGCAAACAAACCGTTTTGTGTACAGAAAACATGTAACAACATTACATTTGTTATTACAATTAATGATAACAAGCTAAACACAATCGTTTCATTTTCCTCTTTAAAAAAATTAGTTTTCATTTATCAAAATAGAATTCTGAATGTTACGGCTTACAAGAAATATTCCATCGCCTTCAATACAATATTAAACAATGCATTTTTATATTCGTAAAACAGAAGAAAAGACGCATTTATAAAAATTTCAACATAAACACACATTTTATTCAAATAAATATTTATGTTATAATATAAATATGCTTCTTGGAACAGTACAGGAAGGGAAAAGAGCCAATTCATTTATTATTCCAGAACACAACAGGTGTACACAAGTTGTCCTTCGGAGTGTTTGCCAGGATTAGTAGTGACAATAGGTCTAAGATACGCATCAACCCAGATACGCGTGCCAAGTAGGAAACTAGTGGACGAAGAAGGACATTTTTCATTTGTTGTGAATGTTTGAAATGGAACGATAGCATCTAAAGGAAAATAATGTGGTTTCAATGGAATGAATTTAATCCCGTGTTTATTTAACAAATAGTTTGGCAAATGTTAGCTCACTTCTTAGGTTAATCATAACATTGTTTAAGGACTGATAATCAATGTAAAATAAATATTTCAACAGTATATTCATGCGCAGAGGAGTTGCAACTAAAGTTCTTGTTGCAATATGCGTGCATATATCCATAAATCGCCCATGGGCTACAATATTTGCCCACGTTGAAACACGATGTTTCGAGATAAAAGTGTTTAATTTTTTCGCTTGGCGCTGCAATTGAAAATATGTATAACACACTTATTAATCGATGTATTACGAAGGAAGTGTTATTAATATATTTCCTTAAATATTATAAAATGCTAGAAAATAATGACCACAATTCATAATTCGTATATGTCGAGTTGTTAGCAAACCAGTCCATGAATGAAATCGTGTTTTAATTAGTGTATGTACTTGGAAGACAATTACTTGCAAGGTGCAATAATTGATGAACGAGCAAAAAATAATTAAACTCAGTCCTTCACGATAACGAAAAACTGCGCATGCGCATTCAGAATTCTTTCAAATTTAGTCACCTTAAAGCAGCTTCTTGCGTGTATTTTGCAAATGTACATTCCGTGACTGGCATAACATTCAGGAGATCCTGCAGTTTATTAGTAACCTATTTAGTACCCTGACATTTAGATGGATTTCTGCAAGCATCTCTTTACTGAACTTGGAATCTTACCATTGCCTTATCTATTTATTTACAAATCAGTAGTTTTTGTCAAAACTAACTTACTGAACTGCAGGAACATATTTTCAAGTAAAACCGATATTTATAATCACAGCACATCCCGCAGAAATCGCATTCATCAAGAGTCAGTTCAATAGCTCACCACCCGAAATTCACAGATAATAATGTACGTTAATTTACAATACTTTGCCAGATGACATTAAACAATTAAAATAGATACACTAGTTTTAGTACAAAGAAAAATCTTTTCTCCTGCATTTCTATTTCTATACAATTAGAGACTATAATAATAAAAATAAAAATGATGTATAATGGTGAGTTTACAATATTTATGGTTAAGGGTAGGGAAGAGATTCTGAAGTTTAAGAAAATTTGCGTAAATTATACTTCTGCCCTGAATGTCATATAAAAAGTTTGTACTATTTTTCGACGAAAATAAATCAAATCAACTATGAGAAGTTACACTAACAAATTTACTAATATCGGAATTGTTTGGAATTACACGTACAATGAGAAACTGGATAGATCTAAAATTGTATCCTCATCTCATAATTCTCCTATGCGACCAAACTCTGCCTATGTTCATTCTCTACGCAGGCATGTCGAGGTCGCGGACAAGGTAACAAGCATACTAGAGCTCACGGGCACTGCGTCCTGAGAAATTGGCGTGAGATTTAAAAGGGTTGAACAAACCGCTTGGGAATAACGGTACGTCACTGGATAAGTGGCCCACGACAGTCTTTGTGAGAAGTTGACAGTTATTGTCACAAGTTCAGCTACGTTCATTTCCATTTTCTGTTTAAAGAAAAGTAATGATCCATTAAAATCTAATAATATATCAGTCAGATTTCAAACACTCAGTTGAGAGTAAAATTAAAAATTTTAAATCGAAAGAATCTTGAGTTTGTAACGCTGTTTACTTAAGACTGATAAAAGCATTAATTTTCTATTTTCAAGTTAGAACATTTAACAAAGATTCTTGTCTCTTAAAAGCACTCTCCGTCCGTAAGCGAGAATTGTTAACTCATTGTTGATTTATTTCACTTTGTTGCTATATGAAACAAATAATTGAATGATTTAATAACGAAACACGAAAGCCAGAAAAGAATATGCCATTCAAACATATTCCTGCTGCATTGCAAAAATTTTAATACGAGTTACAATTTAAAAAGAAAGCAAACATGAAATGGTAAAAAATAATGAGGAATATACCGATTGTTTAAATCTCTGTTATTGGATTGGACAGATCTGGCAAACATATTTTCGTATGAAGCCACTATTCCGCGCCTCGCACCGCTTCAGCTAGCCCATGATTCCCCTTTGTGGATTTGCTGGGGAAATGACATCGGACTCAAGGGAAGATCCTCGTGCTCGCAGGAGCGCCGGGCTTCCCAGGCAAGTAGCTCGCGCAGGCGCGATTCGACGTGCCTGCTCTTCAGGGAGCGATCGAGTCAACTTCGTACGCTGCGTGCTAATCTCGGGAGTTTTTTAGGGCTCCGAGCACGAGCGTCAGTCTTTCGTGTGAGTGTAAGAATTGTCATTAGTGTTAGTGATTAAGTCAGTGGGTACACTACATGTAGTATAATACGGTTCTACTCAACTTCTCCAGCGGGGACTCTGATCGGTAGTTTTCCGTGGTTTCTCCGATCAACACCAGGCGAATGCCGGAGCAGTACCCTAACAAACGGACCACAGACCGCGTGAGATCTGTCCTTCCTCTTCCTTGTCCTATCGTCCCATTACATACACACACTAACCTGCACTACACAACCACATATTCCGGGAGAACGGTCGGGAGCTTAGAGCTTGTCCCGGCTGGGGCGGTGCCCCGCTGGTGGGAGAGTTCTGGTCGTGGGAAACCCCACTAGCCGACAATAGGTCGGCGCCGGATCTCGCCATCCAGCGGGGGAAGATCGCCGCCATCTCCGGAGAAAAAGAATGCTCTACACTAACGGGACTAATGACCAAAGCAGTTGACGCGCCCGGAAACACGAAAAAATTAATTAATCAAATCCATCGGGGAATGCGAAGGTGTGAAATAACAGCCATGGAAATATTAAGGTTGGCTGAAGGGCTAGACTCTCTATAGGTATCAACCTGCCCCAAAAAAATCATGATAGTAAGAATAGTTCCAAAGTATCGAAAGAATAGTACAAAATGCAATGGATCCAGACAATTTCCTCTGAAACATTATAGTTATGCAGTCTAATATATCGCCACTTTCCGCTGCAACTACACATTATTTTCTCTTTAATACGTAACTACTACATAGTGCCCGAAAAAAGTGATGTGAAATGGCAGACAGAAAAGCGAAAGAGGCAGCTCAAAGTGAAAAAAGAAGATTATTTTTCAAGTTACCGGGCATACGCAAAGGGTGTTATGAACAGGCTACCAGATCTAAACAGGAATGAATGGAAGTAATTTAAGGACTAGTGAGTTTGGTGTTCTGAATCCAGCTGTTAACTTTTGCAGAGAGGATCAAGTTACACTAATGAGATGCAGTGTAGGACACATCCAATTCACGCAATCACATTTCATCACCAATGATGCAGCCATACGCGACAGATGCAATGAGGACTACTCAGAACGCATTTTCATATGCCCATAATATGGAATCAAGTGTTAAAGTACAATATATATGAACACCTACTTAAATCCAAACAGGGAGAGAGCATGTTGATGGACATGTAGTGAATTAGTGAAGGAAATCAATCTACAGAACGAAATATAATGCTTTACTCTAAAAGCTTTTAGGGTGAATTCTACTGAAACTATAAGCGTGTTTTGAATTTTATTTCATATTTACTTATACCAGTAATGTGCCAGTAGTTTACACTAGTTCCATAATAAAATATACACTGCCTAACTTTATGAATATTATTTACAAACCAGACCAAACTATTTACAATGATACTGTTAAAAATATTTACAGGTTTCCTTTGGAAAGCGTCTCTCTCTTCTATTTCAGATTTCTAGAAATGTTACTAATACCCCAGAAACGCGACTTGTTCATCCAGCAAACATATCCCCATAATTCGGCGCGTGCGCCTCTGTTAACCCTAGTATGCATAACATAGGTCTAACGGACCCTCCTTGTTAATGAAATAAAAATATTTTATAACATTTCAATAATATAAGTTTCATCTTACATGTAATCTCGCTCTAGACACCTGGGAGCCTGATGCGAATGTAGGATTTGATATAACCTTATAAATTTTTTTTTAAAATTTAGTTTTGTAGTAACTATACATTTCCACAACATGGAATTGGGCCCATTTTTAATTTGCGTTCTCTGACAGTGTTTTCGTTTGTGTGATTTCTCTTAAAACATTATGTACATTCTATGGTTCCCGATAGTCATATGTTTCACAGCCTCTTGCATGTGCTGTTTTTGACAGTAATTGTATTGAAAGTGAGTGCATGTGCTGTTTTTGACAGTAATTGTGTTGAAAGTGAGTGATTGGTTTTTCTTGGCTTGTTGCATGCGTTAGTAACACTATCCCTTGGAAGGTGGTTTTTCAGGAATGAAGTTGTCTCAAGGTGAGTACATGAATGCGATGAATTGTATCATTCAGAACTTACAGTCTCACCTGAATGCTTTAAGGTTATGTTCGTTATTATGTCCCTATAGTGAAACGAAGTAGATGATGATCTTCAATTAGGAATCTAAAAGGATGATTTGGGAGACAGCAGATCAATATCTTATTTTACTAATATTTAGAATGTAAATCATTTGGCTAACTGCCAATAAATTTTAATGTGAACAAATAAAACAATAAGTAGGAAAAATTATTTTGCAGGCAAGATGGCTAAAAGACAGTCTTCAGATGATATTCTTTACTGGATACATGGAGATTATATTTCAGATGGTAAAAGCATTATTTCCGACGAATCTATAGAGTATATGCCTACAGAAGACATTTCCACCAGTTTATCTTGCAGTGAAAGCGACTCTGTTGAAAGGAGGAAGGAAGAAAATAACCTCGCCAATAATTCGTCTCAAGAAGGAACAAACCAGTTTATATCACGGAATGGTACAAGATGGAATAAAGATCCTTATCATTAAAACTCCTTTTAACAAGATCATGGTCCTTCTATGAATATTGTAACAGTCACTCCAAGAGATGCTTGGGATTATATTATTCCACTTATGATAACGGAAGAAATTGTTAAATGTACCAACATGTAAGGTAAGCGAGTGGTAAAAAGAAAGAAAAAACAATAGAATCATGTTTCAGCAGAGGAAATCAATGCCTTTTTCTGGAATATTGCTGCACGTGGGAGCTGACAAATCATGGGATGTTCGTATTAGGGAACTCTTTTTGGGTGCGTTCTCAAATCCTCTGAATCGCACCACTATGCCAGTCAATCGATTTGAAGATATTCGAAGTTATATCCGATTTGAAGACAAACGTACCAGAGAAGTGGGGTTGCAGACCTACAGACTGGCTGCTGTCAGCCACGTATGGGAACTGTTCATAAAACAATGCAGAGAAATCATGATACCATCAGAATATCTTACAGTTGATGAGCAACTCCTTCTATATCGAGGTCGTTGTAGTTTTATTCAATACATGCCAAGAAAGCGATTGAAATATGGCATCAAAATTTTGTGGCTGTATGTTTCTCAGAGTGGATTTGCTATTGACGGACTGGCATATGTTGGCAGAAAGCCAGGAGAACCCGTACAAAGGGATCTGGTAGCAAATATTGTTGGTTTCAATTTGGTTCAATGGTGCAACATCGTCGATATCTCGGCATGGAATGCTTTCATTCTTTTTCAAAACCAGCACCCTAGTTACGATGCGAGTGTACTACACAAAAGAAATCTGTTCTTGAAAGAATTATCTTGGGAAATGGTCAAACCACACATGCTACATCGTTCAGCCAACACCCGATTTCACAAGCAATTTATGTAGGACATGGAAAAGTTCGTATCAATACCACGGATTGCAGCAAATGAACAAACAGTTAACATTAAAAAAAAGATGCACATTTTGTTCATCATCAATAAGCAGAAACAGTAAGATTCTTTCTGTGCTTGTAAAAAGAGTGTATGCGAAGTGCACAATAACTTATTATGCAATAATTGCCATAGTACTTAAAGCAAGCAGGTATTTAAATTTTCTATTGTGTAATATAAAACATAATCCCATTGCGTAAAGCATTGTTTAATATATGTAAAATATACTCACAAATTCAATAAAAGTATATTAAAGTAAAATTAAGTCTATGAAGTACTATTCGCCCTAGTTTTCAAAAGAATTAAATAAAGTAACTCTTTAGTGTAACAAAGCAGACAAGGGGTCCAGTGGACCCATGTCATGAAAATCTATGAAATATTATGGTCAGGGTTGAACGACCTTGAGCGTCTCGCTCTTAACACCAACCGCACTGTTTGCTACAGAAGTTGCACATTAGCTTGCTGCAAAGTTGCCTGACGGAGTTACTGATTTTATACCGTTTTATAATTTTAAATGTTAAATAATTTGAAAACTTGATAAGTACTCAGCGTACCTAGCACAACTGATTTCACGAGAATTGGTCAGCTATTCAAATCCCTTTCACTTATTTACGATTTAGAAGTGCATCGCCGACACGCTCTTTGGAGCAAATGGGTTTTTATACCTTTAATTGAATTCTTATGCTCTGGCGTGTATTTTTTCATCGTCTCATATAAATTCCCACGTTTCTACAACTCGTGTCATATACCATTGACATCCAATTTCCTCTTCAGTTTCCAAAGTTACAATTTAAACATTTTATACCAATACACATCCATTTACGAAAAATCTTAAAGGTTGATATAATTTTAGACCCAAATTTTAATGAAAAGTTTCAGTAGTAACTACAACAGCTGAAAGAAAACTCTAAATATTGTGTGATCCTCTCGTGGCGTGCACTCATTGTACGACTGCACGTTACGACCTTTTACCTTTTGTTACCTTGGCTATATTTCTCATTAGTAAAACATTAATTATATTCTACGTTAGACAAGACCATATTTACCTTTAATTTTCGGCAGTATTAATCTCAGTTTCGTAAGATGCCATTTGATTCGTTCCAAAATCTAACGGAAGGCTGCGTCGCTCACTTAGTAACCGCCTTCTCCTGTGACCTTTCGGAAACCAATGAATTTCAGCTCTAAACTCGTCACAAAGATTCTCTCCTGCTTTCTTATTGGTAGACTGTTTAACGCTCCAGAGTTCGATGGCTTCTCGATTTCTTGAGTCGGCGGGTTATTCGAAGTAGCAAGAGGTGTTTTCCACTCATTCTCTTGACAAAAATGGATGATCTGTCACAATGTTTAGGCAGTAACCATCATGGCTAGCAGGCGGATTTGAATGAATTCTCATTTTTGTATTTTCACTTTAGAACAATGCCTTTCAGTATAGATATTAATTTTATGTTATGACAAAAGCAAATAACCCATTTTTATATGGCTTTTCTTATTTTTGTCGATTTCTACTAAGTCATTTTTTAACTTTTTTCGTAATTTTAAAGCATTTTTGCTGATTTTATTGATTTTAATACCACTTTAATGGTACTTACTACAATCGATTTCCTCATAAAGAACGGTCCAAACAAAAATATTGGAAGCTAAGTTCACTTGAACGAAAGGGAGAAACCTAGACTATATCTGTAACGTATCCAGCCGTTTGGGTTGTTCATCTGAACTGATTTTGATCAACTTTTTACGTCTTTTTGTTCTTTTTTCTTTTCTTTTATGGCATTTTCAAAACATTTTCAGAGCATTTTATTGATCATTTTTGGTGATATTTTTTAAATCAAACTCTGCGCCTAATCTTGGCATTCAAATCATGGTATTCGTAACCGTATTTCATTTTACTGTAGTAAGGCTCTAATCGGATAAGGGGATTTTCCGGTCTTAGTTTGCAATTTGACTCAGATTTTTCCCACATGCTTATATGTAGAAAATAGTTTTATTTTCAAAAGATGAGGCGAAAATATCCACAGGGTAAGTACATACAGCGAAAAACAGGTTTCTTCGTGTTTAAATTACGAAAATAATAATTTTATGGCAATTATTTTATTTCTTTGCTTCTGATATGATCTTTGCCGTAATAAGTGGTTGACACATTGACGGGTAGATGCCTTTGAATTCATAGAGTAAATAAATTGATTAATTTTTTTTCTATAAAAATGTTAACCAAAAATTTATTTATTTTTTATAAAAATTAATGTAGTTCATAAACTTCCAGAAGAAGTTTCAGATAGTGTTACTTATGAAATGTGGACAATTTCGTATGCTTTTGACTGCTGAAACCGGCAAATGTCTAGAATTTTATTTGTCCTTGCGGGCCGATGTCGCAACCATGCTTTTTTACGAATTCCTTGTCTTAAATAATATATGTATTATTATGTTTATAAAATATGTAATATTGATAAGTCAAAATTGATAAATAATAGAAAATGTCTTAGTATTGTTGAAAATTTTTATTATATATCCATTAATATTTTTATTCGAAATAAAAATGCTTTATATGTTATAAAATGATTAAACGTATCTGTAATTTTACTTAATTTATAACAAATTAATTCAAATTATAAACCTTTGTACTTCGATTTTTGTTTCTATTGTTTTTAATATCAAGAAACGGGAGTTCTACGAAACGCGCGAACGCAGCCATTACGCAGAATTGAGTGGGAGCGCGAACGACAGTGTGTGACAACCAATACTTAGGAGCGCAAAGTACTAGAGAAAGGGGGCAAGATTCAAAGGGCCTGACACTGTTTGCATTTGCGGTCATTTGTATTTGTAGTATTGGGAGAAAGTTTAAATTATTACACCATCAGCTAGATAATAAACTATTATATGTTGTAGGAACTTATGTAAAAATAGCATGTTTAATCAACTTGTATGGGAAACGGTTGAATCCTAACGAAGGATTTAAGGGAGAAATTGTAAGTCGTATCAATGCTAGAAAAGATTTCCGCAATACTCTTACAACAGAGATTGATAGCTGGGGCAAAAAGCGTACCATTTTCTTTAAAAAAATCTTCTTCGGAGATTTTAGACTTCCCGGAATTGAGAGAAGAAAATTAATCATTTTCTTCACGGGAACGTATCAGCTAGCTCCATCGGTGTCATACCTTGCTGAAATTATGGGGGACAATGATGCGTTTAATCTTAATTACTATAAACCTAGAAAAAATGCATTGAAAGTAAACATCCAGTCGCGACACATGAATCGAAAACAGTATAAAGTATACGTTGAATACAAGACGGATTCACCGGGGATTGACAGTATTCTGCTGTTTACATGTGATTACCCAAATGATTTGAGAACATTGGTTGCTGTTCTTGCGTTGTGACTATCATTTACTAATAGTTTCATGCAATGTACTTGTCGCGTATTGTCAGGCCCGCTGCAATTTTATCTAGGATTTTTATTGATGTAAATATTGAACCTGTAATCAACGAAGAGAGTGATGAATAAAATATAGTTTCTGTATACGTGTATTTCATGACATAAAGCATTTTTGTTTAGAATACAAAATATTATTCAATGTATAATAAAGATTTCCATCAAAAAATAATTTTAATCAATTTATTACTCTATTTATGAATGGAAAGTATCTACAAGTCATTTTTTTAACCAATTATTACGGCAAAGTTCATATCAATAGGACTCTTCCACGAATGAAATTACGTCGGAGTTCCAAGCGCGCCAAATATTGAAAATGACTAAAAGCTTGTTAAAATCAAAGAGGTTATGTTATTGTATGTACGTGGTTTATGGCACGCCAACACAGCAATCGATACATATCGCCTCCTAAGACAGATGAGTCACAGTTTATGATTGGCCTGTGGGGAGAGGTGGTAAGAAAATCGGATAGAAAAAGCGGTAACTAATTTAGCTACACCGCCCTGATTGGCGCATTTCATAATTAAACATTACTGTTTTTAATTTCACGATTGGAATAGTCAACGAAAGCGAACTAAAAATTTCTACGACTACTGAAAACTGACCGAAAAAGTCATGAAACAAAAAGGACACCAAATCAATTTTATCGAATGATTTTCGACTATGTATTGTTTGGAGATAACGTAAAAATATAGTTCTAGAATCCATTAATGAATGAGAAAAAACTTTATACCGTGATCTTTACTCACTTCACGAAATTCATTGCAGGTATTCTCCTTTTCTTTCTTTATTACGTAGCAAAAGAAAATGTACCTAACCAAGCCGACATACTTTATGACCTCCGAGCACAACCGATATAAAGCTTTCGTTGGAGATGTTCCCGGAAACTCGGGGAATATCGACCACCACACAAAGCAGCGGTTGCTTGCTGGAGGGCGTCAATAGCGATAACGGAAAAACATGCGACGGCGATCCGCCCCCTACACTAGAACTGGCATATCTAATACGAAATTACCGCACCAGCGCCCCTTCCCAGCGCGCGGCCGTACCAACGCTCCGCGCGGGTAAAAAAGGGACTCTCACAAAAATTGCAGCAATCTCCGCACCGTACGTCTATTTTTATGCGTCTCATAATTCACGGCTGATCATAATTACACACCGCGTTAGAAACAAAAAGGGCAAGCGCGAGAGGTTGCGGGGATAATTTATTATTCGGGTAACAAAGGCAGTGTAATTCGAAACAAGAAAACAGAATTAAGTGCGCGAGTTGTGTGTACGAGTGCTTCCATTAACGGCGCGCGCTGTGAATGGTGCGAAGACCCCGGTGGCGGCGTTGGTGGTGGTGGCGGTGGTGGTGGTGGCGGCAGTGGCGGCAATGGCGGCGGTGGCGGTGGCGGAGTCGGCGGCGGTAGCGGCGACGGTGGCGGCGAGGGAGGCGGTGGCGGGGGCGGGGGCGGCGGCGGGGGCGGCGGCGGGGGCGGCGTGCGGGGCGACTGCCAGCACGAGCCGCAGGTGTTACTTGTGCTTGCATCGCTGCGTCCACACTACGAAGCCGCCACTGACACTGGGCTGCATTTGGGGATGGGGGAGGAGGCGGGGACGATGCTCTCAGCGCGTTCCCACCGGCTAGGTCGTCACCCCTCGTGCACACGACCTAACCCCTGCCATTTGCGAGGCACACCGCCTCCACTAGCTCTGTCACCACGACTTCGAATCACACCGGCCGCCAGCATCACACGGCACCGCCAGCAGAATCACATCTCATCGTACTACGTTGCTATAGGTTAGCGTGTCATCGCGTGTCATTGCGTGTCATCGCGTGTCATCGCGTGTCATCGCGTGTCATCGCGTGTCATCGCGTGTCATCGCGTGTCATCGCGTGTCATCGCGTGTCATCGCGTGTCATCGCGTGTCATCGCGTGTCATCGCATGGCATCGCATGGCATCGCATGGCATCGCATGGCATCGCATGGCATCGCATGGCATCGCATGGCATCGCATGGCATCGCATGGCATCGCATGGCATCGCATGGCATCGTATGGCATCGTATGGCATCGTATGGCATGGCATCGTATGGCATGGCATCGTATGGCATCGTATGGAATGGCATCGTATGGCATGGCATCGCATGGCATTGCATCGCATGGTATTGCATCGCATGGCATGGCATTGCATGGCATCGCATCTCCGGCTACATTGCATCCCACCTCCGCCAACAGCATGCATGCGCATCATCTAAGATTTTTTATTCCTTCCACAAAATTTGCCAAAACTGTGGTGAGCGCGACTAGTAGCATCGCATTGTATCGTATCGAACCGTGACCTCAGCAACACTTCCCCCCTCTATTGCAGTGACAAAGCCGTAAGCATAACCGTCAGCAATCTCTTAAAATTTAAGGAAAATCGCTTTTTTTTCCATTCAGCCAGATAACAGCAGAAACATTTCAACAGCCCACACCATTTTCAAATTCTCCACTTCTGGACAGAGATTGTAGCATATTTGTAGTTGGCAAGCATCTCGTCCAAGAAGTCATGATACCATGAGACAATATAATAGAATTTAGAGTTAGTCTTACATTTTCAATAGTGCGTAGTGAGTAATCAGGGTAGTCTTTTACTAAGTCAGTAACTTAGAGGGGGCTTATACAATAGTCATTGAAATTTTTCGTGTTCTATTTTCTACTCTCTTAATAATATACGACAGCACAAATGCCGATATGATCGTCTTTTACCGGAAATGTCTCTTTCCGGACAAACATTTTGGCTATTTCAGACCCACACCCATCAGCGTCTCTTGTGATCCATTCAGCATGAAAGAGATGCAGACACATATTCGCCCTTTCTAGTATTATGGTGGATTGTAGATACCAGGAACGTGGTCTATCGGGCGTAATCTTGCTTTTATCATTATACAATTGCGTAAAGCTGATTTCCATCTCTAGGCTGCACAAAATTTAAGCTGGAGCCGCCGACGCTGCGCAAATGACGTCCACAAAGCACCCTTACCGCTGGACCATCTAATCTCCCCTCCGCTTCGTCATCTAGTTTTTACTTGTGAAACCTCTTGGTGCAACTTCTTTCTCATCCGAGCTCGAAATTCTCGATGCAACGCAAATCACCATTATTAAGCCATGTATATGAACCAAAATTAAAGCTTTGTTTTCGGTCACAGCGTATTCAATTGCCCACACAAGAAGTGGTTATATATCGGGGGAAATGGGAGCAAAGAATACGCAACACAAAGATTAGTCTTTCGCTACATCTAAATTATAATTTAACAACATTAAGTCATTGAGGAAGAAAACTTCATGAAATTAAGGGAAGCATGTTCTCGTCGAATTTTATGTTTACACCCGAAAAATAGCAAAAATACTCCCAAAAATAATGAGCCGTTCATTGAATGTTTGGTTAATAAGCAATGCAGATCAGATCGTACTGCTATAAAAGTCAGGTAATTAACGTGATAAACTACATCGTGTGATTTCTTCAAGGAAAGTCACTTTTTCGAACGTAAAGAAAATAGCGTTCATGATAAAGTGAAATCAACGTGACCACAATTCCTTGAGCATTATATAGTGGTCTTTCCTGTATAAACCTACATTATCCTCTGTCCACATTTTTCCGTAATATAACCACACCATATAAAAACGTCCTCGCCTTACTTCTTGATTTGACCATGAGTGTAACTATTTCCGGAGTGAAAAATCATTAACTATAAAAATCTGTTATTTCACTGTCTTGTATTAGCACTATTAAGTTATAGAAAATTTTATGCAGTAGTTATTTTTGTTTTTTAAATTTTGAAAGACTTCAATGTATTACTTTTAAATATTAATATCGATTGATTTTATTGATTTTTATAGAGCGTACAAAATGAATTTTTACTCTCACCTTTGAGGATGGATTTCATAGGATGGACATAGAGTGAAAAACTACACATTGACAGCAGGTGAAAAAATTTTAGAGAAGATATTAGATCAGGAAAGTGAGCTTATAATACCAACACTACACAAAAAATGTTACATGAAACCAAGTATTAGAAATGCTGGGAATTATAACGTCCGTTGAATCTACCTCGACTGTGCCTCCAAGGTATGTATGAGCAACTTCATTCCATTTGTTTCAGTTTACCATCTGTATGATGACGATAAGAGGGTTCTTTCATTACAAGGAAAATTACTTAGTAAATTGAACTCAAAGGTGAGTGTGTAAAAAAATAATGAATGCACTCCTGTTGCAAAGTTACTTTTTCCAATGAGGTGGTCCCGCATACCGAGGTGGCGTAGAGGCGAGGTTGATAATATTCTGAGCTTGCTAAATCACCTCGTTGTAAACTATCCCTTTGATACATAAAATACGATTGTGATTGTGACACTAGCTTGGTAATAATTTTGTGCAATAAATTAATCCAATCGAAGATGCTATTTTTCTAGTTTTTTTTTCCATAAAAGGAAACGACCACAGCTATCTTTAGTTTTCTAGAAATGAAGCTCTTCTATCATTAATGACATTTGTTTTAATTATCTGTCGATTGATTTAATGGATTTATTACGTATATACTAGACAAGTCTTATATGCAGACTGTTTACTAAACAATCCTATATACCACAATTACAATATACACTTCATTATAGTCTTATATCTTCTACATAATTATACATTGTATGTATTTACATTTGTTAAACAATTTAACATTTATGTCTACTTTTTTGCGTCTACGACTTCTTGTCATTTTGAATGGCAACGCGAATCTCGTGTCATAAAGTTCATTGCGTTAATTTTAATTTTTCTAAGTTAAATTATTATATAATTTATTTATTTATGGATAATAAAATTTTTAGGGAGGTGTCATTGGCCGCAGTTCCGCGTTCTTAGCCCTGATTTACAAGCTTCCTTTTGAGGAATAAGTTTAGCCAATATGTTTGTCCGCACAGGGTCTCTGCAGCCCCAGTAACATTCTTGGGCATGTTCGCGTTCGACAAAACTCCCGAAATCGTTTTTCAAAACGAAGAGTGTGAAACTGAGGAAGCAATTTCGACCCAGGTTTGATTTGGAGTCTACCCCTGGGGTGGGACCAGGGGATCTTTTGAGCACACGCGCCTTGCGGACATACCGTGCAACGCCTGGATGTGATTGCCAATTATCCGGGCAATGTCTCTCTCTGCTGTTTTCTGTCTGGAGGGGAAAATGTAAGATCTCGTTGCGGCGAAATATTGTGGGATATTTAGTACAATATTTAGTTTTGCCGGGCTCATACCATGGCCTTACATGCCACAAGCATGACAAGACAACGTAAGAACTTTCCACCCTTCGAAAATCCACTACCATTAGCTGCGATCGAAACCGCGAAATTGGGATTTTGGAAAGTAGTATTACATACCGTCGGTGCGAATGCGTTATCTCAATTAATTAATATTTAAACGCCGAAAACATTTAAAAAGTGTGTGACGTATGGAGTGGAAATACTCTCTAAGAACATTTGCTTAAGATTCGAAATCCCAATCCTCGCTCTTTTACAAAATTAATTTCAATTTTCATTACGTGTTTTAACGAGTGATTTCAGTGAAATTTGGTAAGAAATAATTACTTCTCATACGTCCCAGTTTTTACTTTTTTTACTAAAACCTTGTTAAAAATCAAAACCAAGAAATATTTGCAAACGTGCAATAGAAACTGTTTGCATCAACAAATAAACTACAGATTTTTTACTCTTATCCCTTTTCGAGTGTCAGGCAATCGGCTCACTACCGCGAGAACATGGTGACCGATTGATGATAATAAATCAATGAAGTCCCCATGTACACCAAACATAGCTCAGAAAAAGGTTAGTAAATAATTAAATTTTATTTATGTCTAGGAGCTAACCAAGGTGCAATCTGAGCCATTGGTTGAATGGACACCCTTACATTCCACATACAGTCCATACATATCGCGTCGTCTAGCTGCAGGCGCACAGCGTTATTGTTCACTATTAAGATGAAACAAAGCATCTGTACCGGTAAGGAAAACAGCATTTGCCGATGAAATGTGATCGATGACGTGTGGGGCGCTCTCAAGGCTGAACGGAAACACACGTAACGCTTTTCATTGATCGGGATTTGCGTTCGCACTTATTTTCCAGTTTTCAGAACAAAGTTGACAGAGTCTTCTGTTCAATTAAATCGCTGTTTGCAAGAATATCGTGGTCCACATATGGAGAAAAATGAATTAAAAGCTGAAATACATACTTTACATGTACATGCACACTTCATACGGGAGGGATTACATGAATATAGTTGGATGATAATCATTTAAAATGAAAAACGATAATGATTGCTCTGGGTAAACAAAGAATTGCTAACAAAGGGAGAGAAATTAACGATTTGAGAAATTAACGCGTATGCCATGGACATCTGCATCTCATTCGTTCTTCTCCTAGACAAACTAGATATGAAAATCCTCATGAAACTGACACAATAAAACTGACGATGAAATAATAAATAAAAAAATTAATAGAGAGCTTTATTCTACGCCAAGATGATTATATTTTGTTTAATTTGAATGTTATATCACTATTGAATTTGGGAGTTCCAAACTATGGCTATTAAATACATTACAAATAATGAAAACAGACGAAAGAACTGAATTTGGAATTCCCTTCCCAACAACAATTGACTAAAATAAGAAGATCATGAACAATTAAATACCAAGAAGATGTTGTTATTCTTAAGGAGTAATGTCAGTGATTGATCATTTAATCTAGTAAATTAAAACGAAATTGAACAGCACTTCAGCGACAGACTATCCTCAGGAGAAACTTGTACAAAAGTCATAGTTCCAAGCAACGAGATGGAAATTTAGCGGTTACGACGGACGTTTTCAGCAGGAGGACAAAAAGCGCATTCCGGGACTTCCTGCGCATTAGCAGCGTCATGGGCGCCTTTGGCGGCGGCGACGCCAGGTGAGGTCCGGCGGTGGGTGAGCGGGGGGCGCAGCGCCGAGGGGTGAAGCTGGTGGCGTTGCCAAAGTGGCGCGATGATGCGGTGGTGCTGATGTAGTGGTGAGGTGGTGGTGGTGAAGTGAGGTGGTGGTGGTGGTAGTGGTGGTGAAGTGATGTAGTGGTGGAGGTGGTGGTGTAGGTGAAGTGAGGTAGTGGTGGCGGTGGTGGTGAAGTGAGGTAATGGTGGTGGTGGTGGTGGTAAAGTGAGGTGGTGGTGGTGAAGTGAGGTGGTGGTGGTGAAGTGAGGTAGTGATGGTGGTGGTGGTGGTGGTGGTGGTGAAGTGAGGTAGTGTTGGTGGTGATGATGATGTAGTGATGTGGTGATGATATAGTGGTGCGGTGGTGATGGTGGTGGTGTAGTAGTGTGGGGGTGATGGAGGTGGTGCACATGTGTGGTTTGTAGTGATCGTGCGGTGGTTTGGAGTTGGTGTAGTGGTGTACTGTTGGTGGTTGACGTGAGGAGGCGTGGTGTTGGCGGTGTGGTGTGATGGGAGTGGTGATGCTATCAGCCAAATGCTATTCGCATGTAGAATCGATCTAGGGGCCATTACAGCATTCGCTCAATAGATCACGGGAAACTTTAGGGGAAACCCGATCGAGATGTTGATATGTTAAGAGTTCAAATCCCACTGTTTTCTTTCGTCCCCCAATTTAAAGGTATGACGTGTAGTAGCCAAATTGCGTTTGTAGGAAAATGAACGTACTTTAACGGTTTGCGTTCGGCATAGTAGTCAGAAAGAAATAAAAAAAATTAAAGGGTACATTCTATATTATCGTTGTAATTGTAATTGTATACCATCGCCATCATGAACGCCTTACCGACATTCAGAATAATTGCCATCTCAGGTACGCGTTTTCTTACACAGTAAATAAGTTAGAGACCTAAACCCTTACTTCCAGACAGATAAATTTTCAAAAGGGGCATTCCAAAGGCTTTTCGTGAATTTGATTTACTGATTAGATGAATAATAGGAAATAATGGTACACTCATATTTTAAGGCACTTAGCGTTAATAAATTGGGAATTAAGGAGAAAAATGATATACTTTTCAAGTCACATCATGCTTAGAATAACGTATCAAATAGTATATTTTACTTCATAATAATTGTGGGCAACTAAGTTGCAACTAATTTAAAACTATCATACTTGAAACCATGTTCCTTTTAATCATACAAAATCATATCTGCACATCTCTGAACTATTTTTTATATAACTATTTTCAATATTTCTTGCTGTTCTAAATATCCAGCTTCATTCAGTTTTATAAATGGGAGGATTCGTTGTTTCAGTGTCACCGCGTAGGAGAACGTCTTGAGTTCCAACAGACTCTCTCAACACTTGAACGCCATCTTCCTTTTTTTATGACATCGCTCTCCCGGTTGGCATCTGCCATCAATTCCCTTTGTTCCGCAACGTGCTTTTATCATTAAGAACAGGAGAACACCATTAAAATACGACACTCAAAGAAATCTATGCAAGACGTACTCGCAGGCTCCAGAAGTCATTGCGTCCTATTAGAGGGGACGGGAGCAGGTGAACACACTTGTGTTACACAGAGTTAAAGCGTGACGAAATGCAGCATGTGCAGCATTAAAACAGCGTCTGTGGGGCACCGGACAGCACTAAACTCTCTACTGCTGCACCGGAGCTGCAGGTCTTCGTGAGTTACTAGGGCTCCACTTCTAATAAGCAGCTGCCCGCGTAAACATTGTGTCCTGGGCTTTATAAGTTGCGTCGGGCACATATGTAGCGCACGAATCGTACTTGAGACATTGGCAGCTGCAGTCAGGAACAAAGGCTTGATCGTTGGAGAGGAGTGATATGCCTGGTGTGCGTAGGGAAGGGTAGCGCCCTGTGGTCAGTGGTATTTGCACTCCATTCTAATGAATGGCGACAGTGAGCATCACAACGACATACAATACAAGATAACTCCCAAGCACCTTGGTTGAATGACTCAAAAACGTCTGGTCTGTACGATGCGACTAGAAAAAATTTCAAAAATGTTATATTTGTGACATAGTTGTTTTTTCTTCACTTGACACTGATAGTCAGGATTGTCTGAATCACTTCTTTACAGGGGGAGACAACTATCGGATGCTATTTCAATGTAGGGATCGTCCTATCTTCAGGAACAGATGTGCGTAGGGAAAGGTAGTGCTAGGCGCCCTGATGTCAGTGGTATTTGCACTCCATTCTAATGAATGGCGTCAGTGAGCATCACAACGACATACAATACAAGATAACTCCCAAGCACCTTGGTTGAATGACTCAAAAACGTCTGGTCTGTACGATGCGACTAGAAAAAATTTCAAAAATGTTATATTTGTGACATAGTTGTTTTTTCTTCACTTGACACTGATAGTCAGGATTGTCTGAATCACTTCTTTACAGGGGGAGACAACTATCGGATGCTATTTCAATGTAGAGATCGTCCTATGTTCAGGGACAGATACGCGGACATTTTGTCACACTCAACACTAAATTAATTTGGATCACAATTCTTTGGACATTATTCCCGCTTAAATTCAGCGTTCTTGGCTGCTATTCAAAGAAACCATTATTTATCTAGGCATGATGGGAATTCTGGAGGGATATGACTGCATTTCTCGAAACCATGCTTCTTGTAGACCAAGACGGAATATATCAGGGTTTACCAGTGACAATGTTTCCGAAAGCCCCAGACTGGAACACCGTAATTCACACACTCATAAAATGAAAATGATCAGGATAACACCAGCTACTAAGCAATGTGGAATATTATAAAACTACGACCACATCATCTCGATATTTTATAGAAAATGTTCTTGTAAAAGAAAATTTGGTAATTATATAATTCAGTAAAAGTTGCAATCTTTTCAACCAACATTTTTCTAGAATTGTGGATGATATCACGAAAGGAATAAAACCACAAAATTCAACGTCATACGCTTCTCGAAAAAATGTTCGACCCAATGTTGATTTCCGACTCTTCTAGTGAAATCCTCAGAATAGTTTGTAAACGAAAAATATATATTGGAATGAATTGGAAGAGCTCTGGATTGTTTATTCTTTGCAGTCTAATGCTCCCCCTCCCGAGAGATGAGACAGACTATCACTGAGGTGTTTGTGGATCAACAAAAAAGCGGTCGGATTTTGCAGAAAGAAGACAAATCACGGAAAAAATACTTTCGGAATCGTGAATTTATCCGAAATAGGAAGAAACGAAATTACTTTCCAGAATATTAGAAGTAGTAAAATTACGTGACTTCTTTTAAAAACCTACTGTCGTCATTCTTAAATAATTTATTATACATTTTAAATGAAATGCAAAAGAAAGAGTAATATGGCCGGGGTGGATAGCCCAGGTCGTTTAGCATGAAGGGCCGTAGCATCCTCGACTCGAAGAGTCGCGAGTTCGAATCCCGCCACGGGCATGGATACTCGTGTGTTTTGTGTTGTCCTTATGTGCTCTCCCTACAGTTTTCAGTACAGTTTAAACTCACAGTGGTCGCTTTATGACCAAAGACGTTGAAAAGCGACCTTAGAAGAAGAGTAATATGGGTTGGATCCTTTCAACCATTGAAATCGCAGTTCATGAATAGGAGGTTTACGTAAGAAGGGAAAGGCTGTTTCGTTAATTTACATTCGGACATCGTTTTAAGATAAAAAATGAGCTGATTCTCAGACGAAGTGTTTAAGAGAACGAAAAAGCCCACGTTCAGAGCTTTCATTGAGACATAATGAGAAGCAGAGTTGAAAAAAAAACTTTTTAAGAGGAAAAGTAGGAAGAATTTAAAAAAGTAGGCAAAAATGAAGGACGAGGATGGGGTAATGAGGAGAAGAAGAAGAATGACTGAAAGAAAAAAGACGACAAGTATGAAAAAGATGTGGGAATAATACTTGGGGCGTGATAGACACCACTAATGGGAGCAGCTAATACTGAAAACTTTACAACAGGTTATGGTTCATACGTCCAAATCAGTATACTTTCTTGGATTTAATTTTAAGACAGACGTTATTTGACACATTTCGTCACCAAACAAACATTAGATAATAATAAAAACTCAATTCCGATGTGTGGTGGCCGAGCCTATATTCTCACAATATTTTATTTGTGTTTCATAGCTACTATACTCTGTCTGATCAGAATTTCTACAACACAAAGAAGTAGGTAACACGGTAATAATACCTGCCATAAAAATTTCTGGAGTTAAAAAAAACATTAAAATACCGGTGTTGCTGGAATCAAGTGTTTTCCAACGATTCCAAGGCGTGCATTTTTATAGAACATTTAAAGTATAATTGTATAATAGTGATAATAATGATTATAGTATGAATTACGTTTATTACTTGAATGTGTGTTTCCGGATCAATAAACAGCGTTGTCACTGCGAACTGAAAGAATACAATGTTTCTCCGTCTCTTTCTGCCCTAACTGTCAAGTATTCTCTTTTCTGGCAACATCGCTGCTGCGGCAACTATGTTGAACTTTTATTTTGTTGAATAATTCTTCTGAATTCTAAGAATACAATAACGCAAACAAAAAATCCAACCACGGCAATTCCTCTCAAAGAGATGAAAATGATGATCCACAATGAAGGCAATATATTTATTAAACTGAGATTAGACTCTGAAGGCCCGATATTTTGAGATTTTAACGTAACATTTATAGAACTCCACAGGAAACCTTACATTAGACGTGCTTCATCAATGCAGGTTTCATTGACCTCCGGTTAGTTCTCCCGAGTCCCGCAGCTGGCGAACCCGATTTTACGTCCCCAGCACCCAGCGTAATAAAACTAGCGCAGGGCATTATAAAAATAGCACGAAACGCAAAAATACTTACAAATATTGGGTACACGCGATAAATAAAAAGATATTAAATGGGGAGCATAAACGGCATAAAAAACTCGGTAGCTCTAGATCAAAATTGTTCGCAGTGCAAGGGCTATTCGGACTCCTCGTTTGGTTGTTTGCTATCACGTAGGACATTTTTAAACGAAAGTGAAGAAATTGGAGAGCCAATAATGTGAGAGTTATGTAAGAAAAATATGTATTTTATTACCACGTATTTAAGTATACAAGTCTAAGTGCGTGGCGTGTTTTCGTTGCCTAGTGATACCTGTAGGAATCTGTGTACATACGTTCCTATGTGTATATTACGAAACCTTATTTCAAAATTTTACTTGTTCGACTGTATCATGGCCATTCTGATATCTCATACTTCGTGAATTAATACAGTCTGTTCCAAAACTTCAGTTAAATTACTCCTTTGCTAATACGTTCGTACGTGTTTTCTCGTATATGTAAACGTCCCTGCAAGGTGCCCTACCTAATTAACTGAAGTAATTGCTGATGAAAAGATGGTAAGAACATAGAAACAATAATTGTTGAAAATTATTCAAATTAATGTTCAGAGAAATTTTTTGGCATTCAGGATGAAAACCGTTTAAAAAACACTCACCTTTGTTGATCAGCTCAATTCACTGGCGGATCCTGCGCGGGGGGGGGGCTTAGGAAGCCATGCATGGAAGCTATGCCCCCCCCCAAGGCCTAGAGCTTTCGTTTGTTAGCTTCCTTTATTTGGGAAAATTGATTTAAATATTTATGATATAATTATGTAATTATTTTAAAATAATATTATATAGTATCATATATACACTACGAAAATCATATACAATATAATAACAAATGTTTATTATTTAACAAAAGTCTATGACGGCCCCTCCAAAATGATTGGCTGGATCCACCCTTGATTCAGTTTGGGCTTTGTCACTGATGGTTAACTTTCCTTAAATTATTTTCTCTGGCATCCAGAAATGATCATATCTTTCTCAACTTACACTGACATGTTCTCACAAAAAATGCTCTGAGAGTTTTGAAAATCACGGAAGGAAACAAAAGACACAGAGCGATGAGTAATTTTTTCTGTAAATTGCGAACTACATATAGTAATTTTTAGGTTATTCTACGATTCCAAACAAATAATGGATCAATATTGCGACACTAGTGACCTGCAACAGCAAAATGCTGCCGACGAGTGAAAAATGAGGTTCTGGAACAACAAAAATTGACATTCTTCCCCGTCGCATGACCCTCAGCTGTGTTGTAAGCAGTAAAGCAATGAGAATCCAGGAGGCGCGAGCAGTATTAGAATAGCCGGATATACTATCAAATATTTGCTTTTCTGTGTCAAAATCGAAACTGTTTCATTGTTTTGGATTTTTTTCTCGACATGGGTACTTAATGAAACCATAGAAACTTCTATCATAAGCGGCGTCTGCATTACTTTCAAATTCTGCGTGCACTGAAATTAGAAACGTAATAGAAAGCTGAAATATATGTTCTTGATAATATGCAATTTGGCTTTCCAAATTTGCACTATCAATATTATACAATATCAATACAAAATATACGCCAACGTTTGCTGTAGGTTCTGAAACAAAATCCCTGCATCCTAGCAATAAATTGAGATTCATACAATGCGCCAGGCAATGAAGCAAATAATTTGTCTGGGAACGTGCGACCGAGTACGTTCATCTAGAAAATGGTTTCAAGAAAGGCAACGAAAAGAAAAGTTCATGCTGGATCCACTTCATCCAGTAGATCAATCGGTGCATGTACCCCGTTCCAATCACCTTTGCACAACGCGAATGACAGCAATAAAAAACGATTTTCTTTTAAGAAATAACCCTGAGTAATGAACTAACATTAAATATTTTGTTAGAAAAAAACATTTATCTTGAAAGCACACCTTTTGCAAATAGTGATACGAGTGTAGAATTCGGGAGAGTAATAAGTATTTTGTGTACACGTTTTCTGTTGTTGCACAAGTGACGAAAAAAGGCTCGTTCAAGTAAATTGAGCATCCTGTGGTTTCTATCCACTTTTTGTGAAAAATACCCACACACAATAGAGAACTAGTAAGTGATGACTCTGTTCGTTCGCCCCTTCAATTAATAACAAAAGCGATAAATATCTTAAAATCTTGATTTTTCATATTTCGTGAATGGAGTAATCAGAAAAATATAATACGTGTAAAAAGACAAAAATGCAGTGTAGTGCCCAAATCGAGAAACGTATTTTTATCGGTTATCCCCAAAAAATACTGTTCTGTTCGGAGGTCGGGCTGAAGTTAGCGTCGTCGCGAGGGCATTAAAACACTGAATAGACGCCGAACAACAGATCCATTATACCCGCTTACATCGCGGTCCTTAAAAGCCCTCCGCGGACAATAGAGCACCACACTTTCACACGCGTCGAAGCGGGCGGCGGCGAAGGAGGAGGAGGAGGGACTGGGGACGCCAAGGGTCGGGGGAGAGAAGGGAACGGCGAAGGGGAAAGGGGGAAGTGAGGGCTCCGCAATATCATTAGCTGCCCCCAGGGCACAAGCATCACCCCACTCCACGCTTCCTGTCCATCACTCGACGCCGGTGTCCCCCCGGTCATTAGCACGGTCCATGGGAACCACGAGCCCGTCCACTTGGTCGCACACGGAGGATTGTGGCGACGCATCGTCATGTTCATGGAAGTAACGGAAGTGATGGCAGTGGTGGTTGTGCCTCCGACTACGATAGAGAATGCCAAACATGTACATATGTGTGTGGAGACATCGTCTGTTATACGGCAAGTCGTAAGTCATTGCCTTTTATCGCTATCGGCTAGGCGCTCAACACATCCAGGGTTCCCAGACGGTCACCCATTCATGAACCCGCGGTGTCTCGAGCTCCTAAACTTTCGTCATTTCACACAACTTACGTCCAGCAGTATCATTTTTTGGGAAGTCTTTCAGAATCCATCGTTACTAAATGGTCGTACCATAATCTTTTCTTTTCAACATTTTAACATCCTTCTATATCCAATCATTTTTAATAGCTTACATGATGTAATAAAAATTCGCAGCACCTCCTGCAAAAATTATTTTCAATTCTACTTATTATTTTTGTAAGGGCTCAATTTATTATCCAAACTTGAGAACCATGCTACTGTGCTCTCTATGAAGTCTTCAACACATGGAATTTTGTTTCAGTTCTGATATTCTTGCTCAAAATTGTGTGTTTAGTTTATTTTTATTTATTCTTAATTTCTGTATTTATTTAACGTCAAAAATAATTAAAACTGTGTGATATACTATGACGAAGAAGTATTATTTGGGTATTTTCTGGACCTCCAAAATCCCCACTCCCGACTTATTCAGGTATGAAAATAAACTACGAATAAAAATGTAAACAAGCATTTTTTTAAAAATTTGATAACAATAAATATTCACTCGCGTGTAGTAAATATTATTTGCTTCGACAAATGAGCTATACGTTTTGGTTGTTATTCCTTATCGTGACACATAAGAAGGCCCCGTATCATTACCACGATAATTTGTCTGCCCTTTCCGATTTTAGTTAAAACATCCGCCTGTTTTCCGCCACCTTCGTTCAAAATCACGTGTTCAAATTACGTCCGTTTTGTTCGAGTTCTTTCACGTGAACCAGGGTGCGTCCCACGTTCCTCGAGGTCCGAGTGGACGCGATGCTCCAGGCAGCGGGCTCCGGGCAGCCGGCTCCTGGCTTCCGGGTGGCGCCCGGAAACCGCTGCCCACGCACGTTGAAATTAATTAGAAAGGGGAGCCCCCTCAGACGCGATAAGCCAAGCGCAGCGGCCCTTCCGGCTCCCTTTTCGCCACGGGATGGACGCCGGGGGGGGGGGAGGTGGTGCAGCTGTGGGCAGTTGCAGGCATACACTGCAATTTCACGCCCGTGCTATACTACTTCCGGATCCTGAAAGGATTTTTCAAAGATTATTCTTGACGAGGAGTTTTGACCAGTTAACTTTAAATGTTATTAATCTATTTTTGATCGTTAATTTGCGACCTGTAATATTTGAAATATTATTTACTCGGGATCAGTGATGTGTCTTTAGTGCAATGTGGTGTACGAAATGTTAAACTGTGAGCGGTACACAAGTACACTATAGTATAGAATAGAATACAATAGTATAAATTCTCAATCTTTCCTCTCTCCTCCGGCACCGCGAACGCCTCCTTCCCTAAAGACGACAGTTACAAGTGCTACTAAAACGAATAGTGTCCGTTTAATTTAAAGTCAAAAGTATAATTATATACTCAAATTATTATTAAAATATTAACAAATGATTCATCATTGAATTGCTCCTTTTATGATCTATTCATTGCTACTAAGAAAAATTGATAATTCTATTTAAAAAATTAAAGATGATTACAGTTTTCGAAAACGAAATGTAGGACAAACACTATTTCTTCTACATATTACTTGCCCCATGATTCCGTAATTTTGGACGAAAACTGGATTTCGACATCGTGAACCGTTTAGAAGTTTAGGGGGGGTGGCCGTGGTTGGTGGGACATCCCGTATATACTACGGTGGAAAGCACTGTAGTTTAGAATGCTGCAGTGCAGCAGTACCGCAGTACACTATACTTAAGAACTCAGGAAGATGTAGGAGGATACGAATAACGAGGTGAAGAGCTCCCGAGAGTACACTGTCAAATTTCTACCAAGACATCCTTCCAATATGACTGATTCATTTGTTATGAGGTAAAGTGAATAAAAGTAAGTGAATGATTATACTAGAAGCTTTTCAAGTAAATATTTCAGTGAATTAAAATTAACTACCAGTGTTTACTTCTAGCAAATTATCGTGCTGCGCAATATTTTGAAAAGAAAAAGCTAGTTATGGTAGGAGAAGAGCCGGGAGTCTTCCTTACAATTTTGTTAGCAATACTAAAAAGTCAAATCTATAGTTCGTTTACTAAAGCAAATAAGTTTTCTATAACTTGGTAGTGAAACTTCCAGCAATAAAATGTTGCTGACCTCGCAGTATTGGTACTTTTATTCATCATTCAGTTATTTATAGTTACGAGGTGGGGAAAAGATTCTGAAGCTCAAGAAACCGTGCTCAGCTTCCATTTTCTTTCCCAAACGTAACATACACGTTTTACAGTTGTTTGACAAAATAAATCAAATCGCATCAAACAACGGAAATTCACGCTTGAATTCTCTTAACTCATGTTTCACGCGCTATACTCGAGAACGTTGTGCCACTGCACATGAGCATTTGTATTGTAGTCATACCTTCTTTTCACTGAGACTCGGTTCACAATTACGAAAATACATCATAATGACGGTTTCAGTGAACATCATTGTTTCCATTTCTTAACACGAAGATCGGATTGAGATACATCATGTATAATTTGTATTTGATAAGGCGGGTTCATGACGTTCCTACGGGGAACTCAAATATCATCTGAATTTTCTCAATATTCATTTCATTCTTTCACATATCAATCTCGATTATTTAATCTCATTCTCTTTAAATGCTGTATTTCGTAATAAGCCATAGCAAACTAAACACAATATGACAATATTGACAGATTTTTATTATTTTGCATTCCCTTGACTGTCACTTCAGACACTGCTTTATTGACATGACCAACTTTCAATATTCTACATTAATATCCTACCTTGTTGTTCCATTATCCAGATTTATATTACAAATATCTAGTACCATTACACGAAATATGCATTCTTCTTTGTCACTTGTATGTGGATGTAATTTAAAATTTTTGTAAGTTGGTTCGTAGCACAAGTATACACACTGTTAGATTCAGTCAAGTAAACAAATGACTTTCACTTGATCCAACTGTGTGCAATCGTTTACGCTGAATGATATTTGTTACTTACAAACAGAAATAGATACATAGTTTAATCGAAAAATGTCATTCCGACAATTGCAGTTTTTTTTTAATTCATTCAAATGTATTTTATATTCAGTATATTTTAGCAGAAGTACTCATGAAACGTGAAAACATCGACATCATTATACAAGTCAATGTAGAGTTCCAAATGCAGGTGTGTATATGAAAACTACGACTGCTATCAAAACTGATTTATTGCATATTCAGCGTTCAAGCGTTATTTATCGAATCGTTATTTATCGTTATTCGAGAATGAAAGTCTTCCAAGTTATTTTATGAGCGAATTAAGCTTAATCGTATTTTATCCAGCAATAAATTATTAGTTTTAAAATATTGTTACATCCATACATCTCTAAATCTACGTTCAATTTAATATACTTGTGCAAATTAGTACGTTCGTTATAAGCATTCTGAGGTGGCACAGTCACGATTTCATCTTTTTTTGCGAAAAACTACACTCCATTATATTTTTATTCAAATTTGAGATTACAATATTGCCAAGAGAAATACTTCTACACACAGTAAGCTGATTTACATAATGATTTTTTCTTCAATATAACCAATGAGTATGGTGCATGATACGTATTTCAACGACTCAACGATAAAACACAGGGGGGAAAACATACGTGCAAGCATGATTTGAAAATATGCTTCTTCCACACAAACCATACAGCATTAAATCCGCATCAGCGAAGACTCAAAAAGTAGCTGACCCTGCATTTGGAGCACGGAAATACTTGGAGAGTCTATCAAACTCATCCTTCAGAAGAAACTCGTACTTTTTTTCGTAGCACATCGTAAAATATAATGGACTCCACATACGCAAGCAATAAATATTGCAGTAAATATTTGAGGCGTTCCGTATTAGGGTACCACCCTAATATGGCCATCTTGAGGTATGAGAACGAAACCTTGGGCAGAAAAGTCAGCCTCTGGCCGCGAACCTGAAATCATCATTTTAAACGACGTGGAAATGTATATAATCCTTGTCTGATCGTCAGTCGTTACTCCAGTAGTACGTCACATTTAATGGCAACAAAAGTACTCGTTCTTGGACGTATAACATGAATTTTGTATGTTCACTGTTTAAGGAACACGGAGGACATGTATGTTAACTTCGCCTGTAAGAATTTTGAACAATGTTTTCCCGATGGTGAAATAATGACTGGAGCAGCACAAGAATTGTTCCTCAAATCATCAACAGCATTTAACCGGCGTCACTGAAGAATTTATTACTTTTCCTACACACCATATATAGGAAGGTATTAAGAGATGTGGTACGTTAAAAAAAACTCAGTTCTTGCTCTTGGGGATGTTACAAGTGCCTCTACTAATCTTTAATTAGTGGACACTGCTGAAATTTGTGTAAAAGAGTGTTGTATAAGCATATAATAGTCAAGGAAACTGAACAATTTTTATGTATGAAACACTTATAAAATATTCTCCGCATTTCAATTGATAAAGAGCAGTAGTACTATTTACAAAAGATTTAAGTGAAATAAATGTTAATTAATATTAGGGTATGATTATTATATTATTATTATTATTATTATTATTATTATTATTGTAATCGTTGCAAATATTATTAATAATGTTATGAGGAAGGAAATTACTTCGGTGTTCCCGGGTTTTCTTCCGGCAAAGCATTCTGCACGACAACAAGAATTACTGTCCTTCCTCACGAAAAAAACAACACTCATTTCTTTTGATTGTCTAAAATAATCACCTGGAGCTGCGAGTTCAAGTTATTTTCAACTCTCGTTAAATAATGCTTTTATTTCAGTGTGCCAATTTATCAGAACGATTATTCTGAGTTTGTGTTCCGGGATGAATTAGCATTTGTTCCTCTGTGGGTTTTCTGGTGAGGACGCTTATTGGTACAAATCTTTATTACTAATTTCCAATGCATGGAGACAATGAAGAAAACTATACAAATTCCGACCATGTGGGAAGAGGTCAGCGGTTTTATTACATATCCAAAAACTCGAGAAAAATTGAAAAACCATGAAACAGTTTCAGTTTTGACTGAAAAATTAACACAGTTGATTCTGTTACAGCATTCCGTCTATTCTCATATGCGTCTATTCTCATTAGTAGGAATGGGCATCCTTGACTTTTTGTGCTTTACATCGCTGCTCCGTTTGTTAGATGTTTAATTTGGAATTTGCTTGATTAAGTGTTTATTTAATATTTACATAGGAGATGTGATTTTTTATTAGATCCATACGTAGCTCCCCAATGATTTTGTCTTCAATTTTTCTATTGATGAGGGCGCTGCGTTTCCCCAAACAGGATACGCATATGTTACGTTGGATAAAATGATTATCATATATCATTATATATATATATATATATATATATATATATATATATATATATTATCGTTATATTAAATATATAATTAATATCATAAGCTGACATTTAATTTTTAATGGGGGTTTTCTGCTTATTAGTGGATACAGTTTTGACGTCTACCCCTGGGTTTTATTTAATATTGCAAGGATTATCTTTTAATCGAATCGGATTAATCTTTTATCGAAAATCATACCAATATATTTAATTGGACCACTATTCCATTGAATCGGGCTGCTATTGTTAAGTTAGGAGGAGTTTTAGTTCTTAGAAGTGTGAATATTTTTGCTTGGCATTTTTCTGAATTAATTTTTATTCTCCACTGATTTGACGATATTAATTCTCGAAGGTTATGTTGTATCCGGTCTTGGGCCATGAAAATGTCTTCAAGGGTAGTGAATAAGGTGGAGTCATCAGAAGAGTGTTTCCCATTTGTGGGATATCTGAAATGTAAACATTAAATAATTTGGGGAGAGTATGGAGCCCTGAGGTAAGCCTGTGTATGTTTCGAGGAGTTGATGCTGTTTCTTTGATTTTCACCATGAATTTTTGTTTGTAAGAAAGCTCTAGATTATTCTTTGGATGTAATTTGGAACTCCCAGACTACGTAGTTTATACATTAGTCTTGTATGCCAGATCCTGTCATACACCTGTAGAAAGTCCAAAAAACTGCTACAGACTGCATCTTTTCTTGAAATTTCTTGGCAGTATGTTCCCTTAGTCTCAGTAGTTTGTGCGTGCATGAATGGATTAGTCTGAAACCGAGTTATTCACTGGGAATTGCCTTGTTTATGTAAGGTGATTATTAAGTCTTCCGAGCAACAATCTTTCAAAAATGTTTGATATGGTGGGAAGCAAACTGATGGGTCTGTAGTTTTCTCTCAATCTAGCATCTTTTCCTGGTTTGCGAAAAGATAGAATGACGGTGTCTTTCCATGCCTTAGTGATTCAGTCGTAAGTTTGCATTAAATATTGCTCTGACTGCGGCTATAGAGTACTCATTTAATTCATTTATGGTTTTATTATTTACTCCATCATACCCTGGTGCTTTTCTCAATTTAAACAACTAATAATTTTTGAAACTTCTGATAGAGAGATGAATTTTATTTTTTTTTTTGTTACTGAAATCTGAGGCTCATTTACACAATCATCAATCATTTTACTGTGGGTCGGCACTGCTATAGGATGAGGTCGGAAAACTTGCTCTATGCGATCAGCTAAGATTTCAGTTTTTTCTTCATCTGAGAAGCGTTATGTATCGTTTATTTTTAAGAGGGATATTTCAGTTTTTCTCTTATGATACGTCTGACTGTTGGCCAGAGTTGAGCTGAACTTGTGTCCGTTTTAAAAATTGCTGGAATTTGGAGTATATATATTGGAGTTGGTTATATATATATATATATATATATATATCGAATTTCATAGTCGATTGTCGATTTTAATGATTCAATGGTAGCTGTATTAAATTTTGCGATTTAGAATTGAAGATCTGATAGAGATTTAATATTTCTGTATAAGTATAAGTGGTTTCCTTACATTAGGTATGGACATTTGGGTCAGTTTACTATTACTGTTGCACTCATTTTTGATTTTATTTCTTTTATTGGTTTGAAAAAAAATATTAATACTGGATTGTGATCTGACTGAAGGTCATGTAATACGCTTTGGAATATAGGAAAACTTTAACTTTTGGTTAGTATTATTTCTAAAAGATTTGGAACTACATTTGTATTGTATGGAAAATGAGTCGACGCAGTGGGGGCTATTATACAAATATATTTTTGAACAAAATTAAAGTCTTTATCCGCGGGCTGTAGTGGTACGGCATCCTCAAGCCTTATGTTTATTATTCGGGTCTCCTAGCATTATTAGTCGGGTATAACTGTTAAAAATGTGATTATAAAGCCATTGTAACTATTTCATTAGTATTAAGAAATAGTTTTATTTCTGTTTCTAAATTTGGCGAGAGCGATGTAGGAATCTGCCCGTGTTTAATAGTATTACTTATCAACATTGCCTTACCACTTCACGCAGTTTGTGATATCCAATCTTTTCTATACGTTTTGTACCCAGGAATATTTAATCTTTCTCCAGGTGATAGGTGCGATTCTGTGATAGCTGCTATTTTAATTGTATTACTCTTTATGAAATATAAGAATTCATTTCTCTGCTTAATGTCATTAGCATTTCAGTTGATAAATTTTAGTTCTCTGTCATTACTTCCCATAGTTTAGGTTTTCTAAGACATTATGAATTAGATTTTGAACTTAGGGGATAATAGGATTTATTACTTGAGATGTAATATTAGAGATTCGATTTGGTAAGTCTTAGTTGAAATTATGAACGCAGTGCTGCTGGAGGTCGTTTTGGGAGTGGAGGAAAATGAAAGGCAACAAAGTGTCCGCTTTAGATGAATAACAAGCACTGGTTTTTAGATCCTGGACTATACACAAGCGCGGCGGCCCTCGGAGTTCGAGAGCGCACCGCTTAGTAATACGCCTTGTAGCGTCGCCTGGTCCGGCGCCGGTGCGTCGGGCCGCTTCGGGGAAACCCGCGTTAAGCCGGATGTGGAGGGGGTGGAGTGGAGGGTGGCGGCGCCACGCCGCGCCGGTTGGAAAAGCCCTTAGGAATCCCGGCTGGAATTTCCTTCAAAAGGACGCGCGCGGAGGCGAGTTTAAGAGATGTCGGTTGCAGCTCTGGAAAGGCTGGCCAGCGAGCCGTATGACGCCCGCTGCTTGTAGGGTGGGGGCGAGCCGGCGGATATTTAAGGCCGCGCCGACAGGAGCCTCGCGGGATACGCTGGGTGTCGAAAGACGAGAGGTATCTCCAGTGCTATCATTGCACGTGATCTTCGGGTCGAAGATCGGTTTGGCGACAAGCCATGTAACTGGTATAGTTACGGGACTCTATGTCCGACAGCTTCGCACCTCGCGTTGCTTTTTGCTGCTTCCAAGCAGTGGTTCTGGGCGAAGGCCTAGGGACGGTCGCGGGGTTTCGCGGCTAAGAGAACTGAAAGGTTGCCAAGGGGTTAGATTTTTGTATTATAATTTTTGTACATTAATTGTAAAAATTCTGTAAATATATTGTATATATCCATCAGAACAGTCGTCTGTGGTTTTCATCCTAGTACGTCACAGCCTTGAATCTGAACAGCGATTGGCACTAGCCAATCAAGACCGAGAGCAAACTGCCACAATATTGAAGATATAGATGGTTTTTCTTAATGAAATTCGTTACTCAATGGCCGATCTCTAAATAAGGTCATGTAAAATTTTTGATAAATATGAGTAGTTTTGGCATAATCTTGCGTGAAATAAAGGCAATTTTTAAACAACAATTTTCTCAAAGAACGGCTCCAATTTTTTTCTGTAAACTGTTTTTCGCATGAAGCGAAGGTAATTATTTTACTAATTTCGAATATACACATAAATAGACGAAAAAGTGAACTGAACCTGGCCATGTGCGAGATGTCAATGGTTTCGTTAGCTGACCAGGAACAAACAAAGCAAACAAACATTTTCGATTTTGAATGAAAATGCAAATATTTGATTATGTTCATTCACAATGTCTCGTATGTTGTATTAAACTATATTGTAAAAATCAGTGCGTCACTGCTTAAGACACCGCTAACGTCATGTGACGAGGAATAAAGAAGCTTTACTATTCAAGTGTGCCGTTTGAAAACAGGCAAATTTGGCTACTCCTGGTCCCGTTTTTCGCACACTCGACAGCATTTTGGCCGCTGCAGGCCACTGATATATCTTATTTTAAGATTGAAATGTCGAGAGTATACTCCACGTGCTTTGGAAAATATCCTGATCGAAGAGATGCACTGAATATAGCACTATTTTAAATGACGGTTCTGAAGGAGTGTCATTTTCTTACAATATACACAAGTGAGATTTGAATGAGTTCATGTTGAGAGTTTCGCAAAAGTTAAAAAAAGTCATACTGAAATATAAAAATCATTGCGGCATTGCTATTTATATTAACAACAAATATGCAAGATTACCTCTAGCTTTGATAGCTATAGAGTCTAGAAAAATAATTCTTATAAATAGATTTCCTTCCTTTTCTATATGCCTTTAAAATAATGGTTTTATTCGAATTTTTAAATGCGGTACAATTGAACAATTATTGCTGCTACATTCCACTGGTATTACTAATGTCCATTTATGATGATTTCCACAATTTATTTCATTGCAGCATTGCCTTCTTCCGTATGAAACATCTGCAATAAGTACTAAAAACTAAGAAAACACACGAAGCCTTCTAATACCGAAAAAAATATGAGAGAATAGATTTTGCTTATAGTAGAGTAAATATGCGCGAACATCATCATTGTTATGAATTATTATAGACTGCATTTTACTTAACAGTCAACCCCACATAATTATGAGAATAGAGACGGAAGTCATCGTACTAGATGTCCAGCGGCCGACTCTGTTCGGTAGTTTTCCATGTGTTTTCTCCGATCAACGCTAGTAGTACCTACCAAAGAGACGCATACCGCGCGCGATTTTTCTTTCCTCTTCCTTGGCCTATTTTCTCACCTTACTCACACGATCACACATATACATGCTCTACAATACCACACAACACGGGAGATTAATCGGGAACTTAGCTTGTCTCAGTTGAGGCGGTAACTCGCAGGGGGAAATACCTCGCGGGAAAATCCGTCCCAAGAGGTTCGATTTCCCACAGCACAGAATCTCACGTTCCAGCAAGGGTGTGCACCGTCGCCGCCCGCGAAAAAGAAACATACACTTCACCAACGGCACTAATGATCATAGCAGTTGACGTCCCGGGAAACATCAATCAACTGACTTATTGTGACAATTTTAATCAGATCATATGGTGATCACTTCGCCCTAGTTGAGCATTTGAAATCTTATCCGTAAGATTTAAAGTTTTCAACGGCATCAAATCAGACTGACCGCACTAAGATTCTTTTAAACTTTTATTCTAATGAATTATGAAATTGTTACTTTTTGAGTACATGTAATTTTTCATATTTGAGAGCCATAAATATATTTCCAGTAATAAATAGTACAGGTGGTGCCAAAAGTGTACATGTGGTGTCCATCAGTGATGTAATCATCTATTGAGACAATATCAATGGCGTGTTCACGTGGCAGACGGGGTCAGATATTACATGGTGTAGTCAATTAACCCTCGTGACCCTTTAATCACTGTTTTCCCCATATAAGGGTTTTCCATAATAAGTCGTTACAAGGCTCGGATACACTGCTGCGAACCGCAAGAGCGCCGAAATCGCTGTTAAATCCACGATATTGCACGCGTTGCTATAATCGGTTCACCACAATGTCGCTATGCGGGAAAACAATACTTGCTCCAATTGAAAATGGTTCTTTTAAATTTATGATGACTAAGAAACGAACTGAGTTTGGAAAAAAAGAAGAGATCAAACGACCAACGCATAGGGAAGGCGGCGGCGAGAAGTCAAATTCCAAACACAAATACGGCCCGAAAATGAAAGAAAGATGCCGCTGTTTTCATTGTGACCACTTTTAAGGCGACAGGTTTGCCTGTTACCCTTGCCCTGTGTCACCCCGCCGCTATCCTCAACTCTCTTCAACTCAGCCTTCAGTGAGACTTCAATCCCGCCGACTATAGTTTCTTGGCCCCGTTAAGCTTCTTCAGATGTTTACCAAAAATATTTTCACCCTTTCCATCGAGTGTTTCATTTTTAATATCAACTAATTTTCGTGTCCACTTGCCGAAAACGAAACGTCTTTCCCTTCTCATAGCCTATGAAGAACTACTCGAGACGTCTGGCTTGGCCATTAATAGGCGCCATGGAACACTCAGCAGAAATCCGTTACTATTTGGAAGAGCCCATTTCGTGACCTCGGAGACAAGAGATGGCCACTTGAGACGAGTGCTGCAGTTTAAGAGGGGTCCGTCGCCAGTTCACAGGTAAGTCAGGAGTCATTTGGCGGGGCAGGATGAGCACGTCGGGAAAATAAAATCACTTTCATACAGAACACTCTAGAGCTACAGGCTACGTTCACAGCCGAAGATGTCAAATATAGAATTTCAAATATAAAATGATTGAATAAAAGATGCAGCAATTGCAAATCTGGTTCAGTCGGCTATGAAACCAGAAATGATCGCGGGTCCCAACTTCGGTTTACCAACTCTCCCATTTGAAATTGCTTTGTAATATTTAAAGTTCTAATACACATACAAATCCTTGTCTGATTGTTTTTCCCACGGGTATATACAATGCATGTATCATCACTAGCAAAGTAAAATTCCCATAGTGCTAATGCTGACATATGTTATACGCAGAGTTTTTCACGGGTATTTATTGCAAACAACTTTAACAATAATACCAGTGCCCCGTTTAAAAGTAACGTTTAAACACGAGTTTTGGCAATTTTCAGAGAAGTAATTTATTCATAGGCCAACTACTTATAAAATATCGTTATTAATTATTATTAGTATTATTATTAATATTATTATTATTAGTATTATTATTAATATTATTATTTTGAGACTTTGCAATGTCAATAATATCTAACATTTTGAATGAAAGCAAGATTCTCGGCCTTGATGGTAAAAAGGGAAAAGTTATTTTTAAATTAGAAGCGATTTCAAGAACAGGCAAAATATGTCTGTTATAATTCGCTAGTGTCTTATGGCCAGTGCCTCTTAAGTGTAAAACAGCATTTTTACGTGGAATTTCTTTTCTAATTTCTGATGCATGTCCAGTAAAATTATTTACTTCCCAACGCTTCATTTACTACCGATTGGGAAATACCCGATATTTCTATATTTACATTTTCTCAACCTAAATATGTATCATTCAATTAGCGTAATTAAAATGAGTTACAGCAATTTGCGGGGCTCCCTTCCATATGTCTAACGCAAATTGTGGTGTGTTTAAAAAACAACTCCCCATTAGAACTTGTGTACTCGGGAAGCTTGCGCCTGTCCATTCCACAAGGGGCTCTTCCCACGGGAGCGACCGGAAGGGAGCGATGGACTTCCGGGCTGGAGAGCGGCGGCGACTGCAGCACCGGAGCCTGGAGGAGGGTGGGAGTTGTGGGGGAGGGGAGAGGCACGGCGTCGCGTCGGCCGAATGGCGACGCATGGTGGTGGGCAGTGGGCAAGCACCTACACGACGCATGTGTAGAGCGCAGTGCGTAGCTTCAGTGGTGCCGCCCGGGACAAAACAAATGGTATCACTGCCTCTCCCCCATAAATTAAATATAAAAATATCTGTTACTGAATAGTTTATACATCATTTCATAAAAAATAAAGTATATTTGAACATAACATTTATTTATAATAAAGGGCGAGTCACGTAACTTTAGCACTTCCTACAATTTTTGAACGGTTGAAATTAATACAATTCAGTTTTCGCAGAAGTGCATGAGGGAATGGGACTAGTTTATACATATCTTCATTTTAATTTTTTCACTGGCATTTTACGTGATATTGAGATCACTTTGTTTTTTCAAATGGAACTATTCATATTCTTTTAGTCTACCATGCCGCGGGTAAAAAGACGAATCGAATAATATACATATTGTCATAAGTTAGATAAGCATTTTTCAGTAATTTTGATTTTTTGCCACTCGTATTTAACGAACACGGGTTAGCAGGAAGGGCGCTGAGTGACCTTGTCTGGTCGACTGTTCCATTCAAAATATCCGTTAAATACGTGCCGCAAAAAAATCAAAATTATTCAATAAAATTGATCTAACATTTTACAATTTGTATATCTTTGGATTCGTCTTTTTACGTTCGGCATGATCGACTCAAAAATATGTATAGTGGCATTAGAAAAAAACAAACACAGTGACCTCAATATCTTGTAAAATGCAAGTGATAAAATGAAAATGAAGATATGTATCATCTAGCTAATTGATGTATATGTATACATCAATTAGTCCCTTTCCCTCATGCAATTCATAGAAGACTGCATTGCAATAACTTTAACAATTCAAAAATTACAAGAGGTGCTAAAATTACGTGACTCGCCTGTATATTAAAGAATTGTATTTCAGAATAATTGAAATATTATTTTTAAATAAATAATTTCCTAATTCCAACTATAAAACGTTCTAATTGGTGCCACCCCTAAAATGGTGACACCCAGGGCGGACCGCCCCTCCACCCTGCCCCTACCTAACTACACCACTGGTTGAGCACATAGGACGCCTGCAAGCAACGCAACTATATGTTAAAACATGCTATTTTCAAATTTTGTTCAAACAACTATTTTTTAATATATCTTTTAAGTGTAAAAAAATTAAAACGCATTATAATTTTGTTTAGTTTATAAATATTTGACGTTTTGAGAATTTATTAATTTACACATTATACAGAGACGATAATAACATACATGTGTGACAACTATCCCTGACATAGGTTTATTGAATGTTAACGTTCATAAATACTCCGAAAACTAAAAACCCGGACACAAATTAATAAACGTAATAAAACACCGAATTATAACCAAATACACATTGTGGGGGACGACATGGGGGATTTAATGTATATGTGGCCATAATTTGTAGTTTTATACGTTTTATTAATTTATGTACTGTTTTCAATGGTATATTTATTTATGAACATCATGTTGAAATAAATGTGTAACAGGGCTAGTTGGCCTAATGTATATTATGATGAACTCAAGTTAATTCCCAGAATGGTTTCATTAACAAATAATTGTTAGTCAACAAACTATTTTGCTGATGTGCTTCGTGATTCGTGTTTCTAGGGATGCGATATCGATGTAGATTTTTTAAACATCGATTTTACTGTATATTGATTGATAAATTCATTATTATTATTATTATTATTATTATTATTATTATTATTATTATTATTATTATTAATGTATTGATGTATCGATGCTTTTAACATCGATTTATGAATGCTTTCTTTTAGCATCAACTTTTTGTGCATGGTGTTTTTACGTTGTTGACGTTTTAGTTTTGCATGAGAAGAGACCATAATAGGAAATAAAACCTGTCGTAATGTTCACTTATAACATACTAGAACATTATTTTATATCTAAGTAACCAGATGAGAAGGGCCTCAAAAAGAGCAGAAATTCTAAATTTCAACAAAGTCTGGCTTTCGAGTATATAAACGTCCCTGTCGAGACGAAAGACCACCAATTATAGCGCTTGGTATTGGTCGAGTAACAGAACGTAGACTTTCCTTTTGTATGTGTGAACACAAGACGTGATGTGTGTTTGGGGAGGAATAAGCAGTCATAGTTAAGAAGGATGGAATACAGTATTTTAATTCCCCTTCAAACAATTTCAGTGTGAAGTTTTCCTTGGCTTTTAGTATTATACACACCCACATTTTGAAATCTGAATCACTATACATTGAAAATAATATAATACATCCTTTCTAGAATTCCAACAGTTTTTGCCAATAAATGTAGTCTATTTTCTAAGTATTCAATCTAATAAAGTATTGTAAATTGATGTTTGAAAACATGGATGATTTTTCCTCGACATATAATGAATATCTGTAATACTTTAATAGTGAAGATATATGTTTTAGAACATCGATGTTTTGTTGGCGACGTCGCACTTCGACGAACCTCTCGTGGCATCGCATCGCGTCGTGTCGCGTCGCGTCGGCCGGAAGGCCGCAGAGCCTGGCCCGTTGGCCCAGGTCGCCGCTGTTTATTCCGAGCTGGTAGCTCCAAGTGACCGGCCCGGGTCCACGCACCGTCACTTAACAAGGGTCCGGGGCTCCGGGGAGGTCTTTAATTGAGTTTTAAATATTTGCGCTAGAGGTGTGTTCAAATACGCCGGGGGGAGGTTAGGTCGGGCTCCGGTTTCAGCGCCGGCGCGGCGGCGCCCGGTGGGCGGCGGGGAAGTGGGGTGGGGGGCGACGGCGGTGCGGCACCCTCGCGGCAAAGGCGGCGCCACCGAGACGCCAAAGATGTCGAGGGGGGAGTAGGAGGAAGGAGGGCGGAAGGAGTGTTGTGAACGACGGGGCGGAAGCTAGAAAGACGAGACGTAGGTGGTAAAACAACGACAATTTTAGGAGGGTGGGGGAATGGAAGGAACTTGTGGTGGTCGGGGCTACACCATTTTCAGACTAATGTATTATTTTTTTATTTTATTTAATAGGTAATTATTACAGGCAAATTAAAAATCTTGATGCAATGTGGCTCGGCCGAAGGCCTTTAAGCCATTACAATACCTACATTCTACAGCGTTCTAACCTTTCGAATTCTGGTATTCTTGGTATTGGGTGGCTTCTTCTTGTGCTGAAGATCTCGGGTTCAAATCCTAGCCTGCACTACTCATTTGGGTGGTCCAGAGTCTGACGCGTAAATCGTGCAAAGTTGAAGGCCGCGAGCGCCCCGGGTGACTCCAGGCCTTCAGACTATTGTAACAAAACAATATTTTTAGCAATACTAAACGGGAAGTACAATTACATCCAAATTAAATGTTAAAAAATGGATTTTATCAGGGAGACGTTTACGACGATATTCCCGGCTTCCGTGCTGGAGGCCCTTTGAGCACGGTCCAAATATATGGGGCCGAAGGTTGCGGGTTCAGGTCCAAAGGCGTTTTCACCATATCTCATCTGAACCTCATCCCGTTCCTAATCGTGCGTCGCTTTATTGAGATCACTCCCTCACTGTTATCACTGTAGCATCTTTCACACAGTAAAAGAGGTGGTGGTGGTGGTAAGGTACAGTGGTGAGGGGTAGTGTTGATGATGGTGGAAGTGGTGATCGGGGTGGAAGTGGTAGTGATATGGAGGTTATTGTGGAGGTGACAGTGGTTTCTGTGATATGGGCGGTAAAGGCTTTTGTACTGATGGAGGCAGCTGTGACCGGCAGAAGTGACTCTACCATAAACTTCAAAGACTTTGATTAAGGGGCCCTAGGATTCGAGTTTCGGCGGCGCTGGGATTACCGCAGCAGTTACGTAGTTAGGACGTACTCAACCACTGAACTCTAGCGACGGCCTGCTCTGATCCGTAGTTTTCCTCGGTTTCTCCGACCAATACCGCGCGAATGCCCGAGCAGTACGCTAACAAACGGGCCATGGACCGCGCCCGATCTTACCTTCTCTTCCTTGTCCTCTCCTCTCCCCTTACTTACGCAAACTTACACTTACATACACTACACTACACCACAACACATGTCGGAGCGTATCTTGTGGGGGAGATACCTGGAGTGGGAATTCCCCTGCAAGCGGACATGTAGGTCGGCGCCAGATCTGACTATCCAGCGGGGAAGGTCAAACATTCGGATCTCACTATCCAGCGGCGAGAGTACAAGGCCCGATGAATAGCAGGCAAATGCGAGAACAGTACTTTAACAAACAGGCCACAGACGTATTGAACATAGTTGACACGCTCGGAAACACTAAATATTCACTCAAACGCTCAGCTGTAGTGTATGTAGTAGTTATGGCGGATATAGAAGATCCAATGGTAATGCGTCGGTAATGACTGTCGTTGTGGGGCTGTCGATAACGGTAACAGTAGTGTCGATTGATTGATTGATTGATTTTTTCGTGTTTCCGGGCGCGTCAACTGCTTTGGTCATTAGTCCCGTTAGTGTAGTGCATGTTTTTTTCCTCGGGAGATGGCGGTGATCTTCCCCCGCTGGATGGCGAGATCCAGCACCGACCTACCGTCGGCTAGCGAGGTTTCCCCCTAACCAGGACTCTCCCACGAGCGGGGCACCGCCCCAGCCGGGACCAGCTCTAAGCTCCCGACCGGTCTTCCGGAATATGTGGTAGTATAGTGCATGTTAGTGTGTGTGTGTGTGTGTGTCTGTGTGTGTGTGTGTAAGGGGAGAGGATAGGACAAGGAAGAGGAAGGAAAGATCGCGCGCGGTCCGTGGCCCGTTTGTTAGGGTATTACTACGCCTGGTGTTGATCGGAGAAACCACGGAAAACTACCGATCAGAGCAGCCGGCCGCTAGAATTCTCTTCCAGACAGCGACTGAATTCGACCTAGCTGAAAAGCTAGTGTCGCAAACCCTGCCGCCGTCGGGACTCCAACCTAGGACCTTCGGTCAGAGGCACTGCAGTGACATCAGTTGATGCACTGAGCCACCACTTCCGGTAGTAGTGTCGACGTGCAGTCTTTTAAGAATGGGGAAGAGTAACGCTTGTGGGTGACTGATCAGTTTCACCTGTCCGGGATCTCTTCGTAGAGCCGTTTCCTTGTCCCTCCACATGGTACTCATGAACGTCGCCCTTCCGCTCCTGATGACGTTGACCTCTCTCATTCTCAGAACCTCTCTGTGGGATATAGCGTGTTGTTGGACCAATGTTCAGTTGACATGTACAGCACTTACACTGTGGTGAGTCCCGTTTGTCTGTTTTGTCTGCCTGCATAAAAAGTAAGGAATTTATTTTTTTATCATTTTTAAAGAAGTTTAATAAAACAAGATTTTGTTTGTGTGATGCACGTTTTAATTTTTACTCCCATTATATTGACAAGAGGATTCCTCAACAAGAGGATGGATTCAAAACAGATATAAATAACTTTTTACTCCAAATCTTTGTAGTGAAGAATTCGAACACAAAACTCTCAACGCTTATTCCAGATATAATAATTGAAATTGCTACTAAAACAATTTAATCATTCAGCACAAACCAAGTGACAAATTCACACTAAAGAAAAAATAAAGAAAATTTGTAAATTCGAAATAGATATTTCGGCGTTGCCTCCATTATTACCCACAAGTGTGAAGAAAACACATTTGACACATTCCAACACTTGCTTTGATCAGCTTATACTTCAATACTGACTATCCATCAAGAACATTAATTACCATTAATCACCATTCATTCAAATTTTATGTAAAGAATATTGCTTTCATGGAGAAGGAAAGGTGGTGAAATCATTTTACAAAACACAGAAATATAGAATTGTTTGTGAAGCCTGTTAAAAAAAGGATGTCTATCATCGCATGTGAGATCAAAACGTAGAATTTTCTTTTCCATATATCAGTAAAGATAACTCCCTTCCATTTCATGGAGATGGGAGTACTAATAAATGATAAAACGACTCGCTGACCCGGGCAACAGGAGGCGTGCGACGGTAAAATACTTGCACAAGCTTCAGCCAACAGAGAGCAACGTCACAAAAAAAACTCTCCTGCTCGCGTTAGACCGCGGTGGCATCCCGGGAAAATCGGTTTTTACGAATCTCGCTGCCTGGCCGTCTTGAAATAAAAAACAATGTACCTTTTAAAAGTGTTTGCTCCCGGGAGAGAGCGATGACATAAGGCAAACATCACCCTGGAACGTCGACCTTCCCTCCAAATTTCGGGGATCCCATGGACCCATGATATACGTGACCGTTCTGGGGCGCGGCGGAGCGCCTATAAAAAGCATGGGAACGTGACAGGACGCGGGCGACTGTGCAAATACGAGACGAGAACAAACATCAAACAGCAGACGAAGGTGAAGTGATGTAACGAAAAAAAGCAAGCACTACAAAAGTATGTGAAAGAGACTGAATACATGAGGTCAAATATTGGGAAGGGAAGGCGGTCGGGCGGAAGTTACGGCGCGGGTCCAGGAAACGGTAGCGGCTCTTTATTAGATGAGGTCTGTCCCGCGAGGGGGGGCGGTGCCCCTGTTGGTGCTTCCGGCGCTTCTCATTGCCCTCGGCGCCGAGGGCTTCCGTTCCGACAAGCAGTAGCGGCCGCGGGCGAAGGCGAGATTCACCGTTAAAAGGAGACTCCCTTTTTTTACTCGTATTTATTGCTCGTGACGATTTACCGTCATTAACGCTACTTGTCCCGAGTATTAGCAATTAACGGTAACTTGTTTTAGATGCTGTTATGTGGGTTATTGAATTTTAGAATGTATTTAACGTGCTCACCGAAACTGTTATTAATTATATTCACCGAAATCATTATTTCAAATAACCACAAGAAGGAATGTGTGAAAGTACACTGAAGAAATATATAATTATGTAAGTTCCGTTCGTTTTATTATTTACCGCCTGTCAAATTCGATATTCCATGACTGATACCTATTTAGAAAGAAATGACATTACTATATTTCATTTCTTGCCAAATATTTCTTTTAAAATAAGGAATAATTACTCGGGAATTATCAATCGACATCGACATATACCATGTGGCCCACCTAAGATGTTCCCTTCAATTTTCTCTTGAACCGTTGCAGATACTGAGATGCGGTTTTCACTAAAACTACTATATGCAAGGGGCACATATGGCCATGCATAATATTATTCTATTGCATTTTTTATTGCAGAAATATTGACCCAAATTCGATTTTTTAAATGGAACCCTATAGATTATTTTAGCTTATCATAACAAGCGTGAAGAGACGAGCTCATAAATATGCATATCGCTATACGTTACATAACAAAGTTTTCGAGAAATTAAGCTTTAAAGACGCACGTCGACTGCTGATTTCCGTAATCTGAACGAGAAATTCCGGGTGATATGCGGCGAGGCCATTCCCTTCCGTTGCGTCGACCCTGCGGTAAATGTAGTGATGCAATGTGCAAAGGAGCTCACGAAAACCCGCGATTTGCTCTTTAAAACTACACCGTCTCAGTTCTGGAGACAATGTATTCACCCAAAGCCATGTTCTGAGTAAATCTGTACGCCACAAGGTACTATTTTTTAATTAATGAAATACTACAAGATTTGAGAAAATATTTGAATTATTAACCGTAGAGAAAGCAAGGGAAGATTGGGAGAGTGAACATGTTCTGAATGCGTGTGCGGTCAGAAACAAAACGTTTACTCTTTGAAAGACTAAAAACCTCAGCCGGTACAAAAATATCGTGTAAATAAAAGTAAGAAATACTTTAAAATACAGAAACAAAAGGTAAGTTAACAACTCTAGAAATAGCTTGAATTGTAACATGTACTCAATATGTGCACCATCAACGGATATACAAATTTGAAGACGGTTGTAAAGAGATCTTCGAACAGAATTCAGAGTTCCACGTGAAATGGCATGACAAGACGGATGATCTTGTAGTATTTCATTAATTAAAAAATAGTACCTTGTGGCGTACAGATTTACTCATAACATGGCTATGGGTGAATACATTGACTCCAGGACTGAGAGGGTGTAGTTTTAAAGAGCAAATCGCGGGTTTACATGAGCTCCTTTGCACATTGCATTACTACATTTACCACAGGGTCGACGCAACGGAAGGGAATGGCCTCGCCGCATATCACCTGGAATTTCTCGTTCAGATTACAGAAATCAGCAGTTGACGTGCGTCTTTAAAACTTAATTTCTCGTAAATTTTATTATGTAACATATGGCGATATGCATATTTATGAGCACGTCTCTTCACGCTTGTTATGATGAGATAAAACAATCTATAGGGTTCCATTTAAAAAATCGAAGTTGGGTCAATATCTCTGCAATAAAAAATGCAATAGAATAATATTTATTTTTATTTAATAGGTAATTATTACAGACAAATTAGAAAACTTGTTGCAATGTGGCTAGGCCGAAGGCCTTTAAGCCATTACAATACCTACATTCTACCGCGTTCTAACCTTTCGAATTCTGGTATTCACCCCAAATGGTCTCTCCTTCGCATCAAAGCCGCGGAAAAGAGATCATAAGGTACGGCTGAGGAAAAAACCCCTGAAGGGGGAAAAACCTAATACTATGCATGACCATATGTGCCACTTGCATATAGTAGTTTTAGTGAAAACCGCATCACAGTATCTGCAACGGTTCAGGATAAAATTGAAGGGAACATCTTAGGTGGGCCACACGGTATAACTTTCCGTTTTCTTAAAAGAAAAAAAAACAACAATTTTTATGATTTAATGACAACGGTTTACTTTTCGTTTGGAATTAAATGCAATGAAGCATCATAATTTGAACGCAAATTTTAAGTAATATAAATGTAATGTATTATAAAATCAAATAAGTTTCCTGTAACTGATTTAAATGAATCATCCAATAATGATTTATAAATAACTATAAAAGATGCCAAGGACCAATTAAGATAATGATATTGGAAAGTAGGGTATAAAAAGAAATAATCTTCCACAATAACACTGGAAAGTTTGACATTCGAAAGTTTATTTTTCATACAAAAAATTTTACATAACGTTTCGTTCCTTGTTTCGAAAACGTTTTCCGATTGGTATGATTATCCATATGTGTTATGTTTAGGGCTAGGATAGGTATGTAAGAACAACTTTTTTATTACATTTAAATATATGCATATTGTAATATGTGGTCCGAACAATGTTCCTCTGATGAGAAATGCAATATTTGTAGTGCATGTTTTAACATGTTTTGGGAGTCTTTATAATTGCTTAATATTTAGAACATATTGTCAGAATCATGCATATTTTGGTGTTTTCACAGGAAAAGGTCAAAAAAATGCAATTATTAATTACTTTATTTATCTAGTTGCTACTTTTTAGTAGTAAAACTACTACTGCTTCTACTACAAATAATAATAATAATAATAATAATAATAATAATATACGAAGTTAATAACAATAGTTACTTTTCATAAGGAACTGATTATAATTTTTGTTACATTTCGGCCCGGAAATTTTCGGGACCTTCATGGCGCACACTGGTTCAAAAGGTCCCAAAACCTGGCCATAATTGCAAATGCGAATGACTTTGTGTAGGATAAGGTATAATGGGTTTTTCAGGTCGCGCAATTCTAATAACATAATGAAAAGTCAAAATTCAAAATGGCGGATTCAAAATGGCGGATCGACTCATTTAAAACAACGAAAAATGCAAAAAAACATACACTTACAGGGTTCTCAAGATTATATATTTCGAATATCGTAATGTAATTTCAAAATTGCGACTTCAAAATAGCAATCCTATTACAAAAATTAAGCTAATATGTGTACAAATATGGAAATAATATTTCCAGGTTGCTGAATACAAATATTGTAATGAAATTAAAAACTTCTGTTTAAAACATAAAACTGGATTTAAGGAAAAATAAATTTATTACAGAGAAATGTTATTTAAAAAAGGTTTTGAGTTCATTGATTCATCTATTTAAGATATAAAAGTTAAACGATCGTATTGATCGAGAAGTAATATCTGCACTGTTTTTCTTGAGCTCCGGAATTTCTATTCTCATCCTTTTTTCTATAATAATTTTTAATTAGAATTACGAATAATGGTAGCAACGAGAAATTTGGGTTACATTTGATAACCAGAAATATGCTCTCGCGTATAATCTACATTTCTAATTTGCAATGCGCGCAGAAAATGAAAGAAAACTAAGCACCCTACGGCCATGCGAGATTTTTTTGTGGGTTCTGTAGATACATAGAAAGTCGGAAAAAATACGAAAGCGATGAAAAACTCGAATTTAACTGAAAAAGTTATATATATTTGATTCTGTTATTCTGCTTTTGCCATACTAACTGAATTCTCACATCCAGCGCATCATTATATATTGGGAGTTTTGAAATGATATAAATTCTTTAAAACGTCATAGTGTTTGAGTAAGATTTTTTCCAGGAAAAAATGCTGTAATGAAGAAACATTGTGCTCTTTATGTAATTGTTCTAAAGGATAATCAAAGCTTTTGATTAAAATGAATTTAAGATTTTTTAATGCGCTAATTTCTGATGGGCTAGTGTTGTTTTTTGTTGCATGCGTATAAGTGCGAATACTCGTTTCCAAGTGAGACAAGATTTGAAAACAGCAAAACACGTAAAACAAGTTTCACTAAGAAAAGTGGTAAACGGTTGATGCTAAAAGTAAATACTCCAAACGAAACTAGTTCAACTTTTGTCCCCCAGTTGTCAAACTTTTATACCATCCTATGTGAGGCTTTTACTTGTGCTTACATTCCACTGTATTAGCTAGAACATCCTAAATTACCTCCCCCCATAGCACGTCACACACAGTTTTTAACTGTTTTCAAGTAAAATAAATAAATAAAATTACTTGCGTTCTTAGAAGTGTATACGAAACAAATATTCCACATGAATCGAATCTTCGCAAATAAAATGTTCCATTAATTTATGAAAAAAATGTTCAAGAAATTCGTGAATCTATTAAAGATAATCTAATATGGGTTAGTTTAGACGAAACGCCTGATGCACGTAAACGACCTATATGTAATGTAACTGTTGGTACGCTTGCTCAAAATGAAATTTTTTAGGCTTATCTTCTATTATTTGATGAAATAACAGCGACATATCATACAACAATAACGAAAGTGTTCAATAACGCAATGTTGTTGTGGCCTGAAGGAATTAGGTATGAAAATAAAGTTTTGTTCATATCTGATGCGACCGCGTGGATGGTAAAGTCAGGAGGGGGCTAAAGCTTCTTTATAATAGAAAGATTTTTTTTTTTAAATTTATTTTACGTCAAAAAAACAGTCAAAAACTGCGTATGACGTGCTATAGGGAAAAGTGAATTGTGTGCACATTTTCAAAATTCTGTGATCCCTACACTAAGTCATATACTACTTAAATTTTGAATTTTTGAAAGGGAGAAAAAAAAAAAAACTCCCATGTAATAAAATCTATTTTCAAGGATAAACAAGCAATAAATTTTGAATTTTGAAAGGGAGAAAAAAAAACCAAAAAACTCCCATGTAAAAAATCTATTTTCAAGGGTAAATAAGCAATAAATTTTGAATTTTGAAAGGGAGAAAAAAAACTACAAAAAAAACTCCCATGTAATAAAATCTATTTTCAAAGATAAATAAGCAATAAATTTTGGCTCTTATTACTTCCTGCCGCGACAACATGGAAACGATAATTTGAATAATTGTATTTCCCACTGAATTCTAGAAGACGTGCACAGAAAATAAAGTTACATTTATGTCCAGAAGCAAAACAAGGGGCCATCTCAGCATTTGCTCAATGGATCAGGGAAACTGGACGAAAACCTGATCGAGATGGGGGTCATTGACCCGGAAGCTGTAGTTACAATAGTTGTTACAGGTTGTTTATACTCATTTATACAGTTCAAATGGTAATTAATGCATTATGTATCATTGTTAAAATTAATGTTACTTTTCTTGTGATGCTCAGTATAGTCTCTAATTGTATAGAAACAGTTATGCAACAGAAACGATTTCACTTGGGATTTAAACTTTTCTATTGAATTTAATCGTTTAATGTCATCTGGCAAAGTGTTGTAAAATAATGTACATGTATTGTATGTGAATTTTTGTAATGAGCTGTTGATACTGTCACCTGATGAATATGATTTCTACGTCGAGTGTTATAGTAATAGACTTCGGCATTTTCTGAAAATATACTCCCGCCCTTAAGCAAGTCATTTTTTACAAAAACCACTGATTCGTAAATAAAAGACACGGTAATGGTAGAATTCCTAGATTAATGAAGAGAGGCTTACAAGAATCACGTGGGTGGGATTTGGTTATTATTCGTACAATTCGTTTTTGTAATCTAAAAGTCTGGGAGCTATAAGATGTATTTCCCAGAATATTATGCCATATCTCAGGCGGGAATGAACATTCGCGAAGTATACACAACGAGCAGTATGAAGGCTGACTGAATTTGCAAGATTTCTGAACGCGTAGCATAATGAACTTAATTTTGTGTTCAATTCATTTAAATGGACGTTCCATTTAAGGTTTGATTGAATTGAGAGACCTAAAAATTTTGTTGCCTTAACATCAGTCAATGGTACACTGTTCATTTTCAATGGAGCACAGAATTGTTTATTTGAAATGGAAAACTGCATTAAAACCGTTTTCTTTTCGTTTACTATTAATTTGTTATTTCGGAACGAATTTGAAACATCTGATATTGTACTATTTACGGTTTCTTTATTGCAAAGGATGGTCGTATCATCCGCAAAGAGAACCGTTCTTCCGTTTCGAATCGTCGAGGGCATATCGTTTACGTAAAGTAGGAACAGAATAGGACCTAAAATCAATCCTTGAGGAACTCCACATGCAATGGGCAAAGAGTCGGAAAGGTGCGTACGTAATGTTCCATCATTCCAGTAAGGTATTTCAACTCTCTGAGATCGTTGTTTAAGGTACGAACATAACCAATCTAGAGCAATACCACGGATTCCATATGAAGGTAATTTTGAAAGTAAAATGTCATGATCAATGACGTCAAAGCTTTTGAGAGATCTAAAAATAATCCAATAGGTGCCTCGTTTTGATCCAATGATGAGGCGACATCTTTAAGAAAAGAAAATATAGCTGTTTCCGTTGATTTGGAATTTCTAAATCCATGTTGGCAATCTGAAAGCGCGTCGTGTTTAGTGAGAGAGGTTTCCATTCGTACGTAAAAAAGTCTCTCTAATATTTTTGAAAAAACTGATAGAAGAGAAATGGGCCGATAATTTTGAATTTCACTTTTGTTGCCTTTTTTGAAAAGCGGCTTAATTTTAGCTGTTTTGAAAATATCTGGAAACGTTCCAGTGCATAAAGATGCATTAAATATGTGAGTTAACGGGTGTATAATGGCATACGCACAAGTCTTTAACAAAGAATCCGGGAATTCATCTAAACCGGACGAATATTTATTTTTTAGTTTACCGATTATTTTGAGAATTTCATAGGAAGAAGTTTCGGAAACGAACATTGTGTCTAAAATTTTGGGTGAACTGTCTGGTTTTGAATTTTGTGGCTGAAGACTCTTAGTGAGATCGGCAGCAATTCTCGAAAAGTATTGGTTAAAGAGATTAGCCACTGTTGCCGGATCGTTCACATTTATATCGTTATATTTTAAAACAACATTCTCTACGGGTTTTCTAGTTGATTTGGTAGTATTGTTTATTATATTCCACATTGCTTTTGTTTTATTATTTGAGTTCAAAATATCCTGATCGTTTTTCATGATTTTAGCCTGCCTTATGACTTTTCGTAACAATGTTTTGTATTTTTTAAAGTAGATAAGGAAATCTTGAGATACGTCATGACGTTTAGAAATAAAGTAGAGAGTACGTTTATTTTTACACGATGTTCTAATTCCTTTTGTGATCCAAGTATTACTTTTTCGTGAAATGTTTAATTTTCTCTTTTTAATAGGAAAGCATGCGTTAAAGAGAAATGAAAGCTTTGAGAAAAATAAATTATATTTTTCATTTGTGTCAATAGCGTTATAAACTGCCTCCCATGATTCTTTCAGCAAGTAGTCCGTAAATAACTTTATGTTAACTGTAGTAAATGCTCTGCACATGCGTGTTTTATTTATTGTGTCAGTATTCATGTTATTAGTAATTGTAAGAATTTGTGCATCGTGGTCACTGTAACCTAGATTATTCGTTATTATTTCATATCTAGTTGTGGTTTTGTTAATTATAATTTGATCTATTGCTGTTTGTGATTTAAGAGTATTCCGTGTAGGTACGTTCACTGTAATATCTAAATTAAAAGAATGAATTAAATTGAGAAACTGCTCTTTTTCGTGGGATTCGCTCAGAAAATCAATATTGAAATCTCCACATACAACAATGGATTTAAAAGAGAGATTACTAATTTTGTTCAGAGTTATCTCTAGATTTTCTACGAAATTGAAATAATCTAAAGCTTGCTTTGTTGGAGGTCTGTAGATGCAAAGTAAAATAATTTTGAGCGTAGTAAGATGTACGACTGTTATTTCAAAAACTTTTTCAACTGCATATAAATTGAATTCTGACAAGAAGGTAGAATCAATATTATTTCTTACATAAATACACGAACCTCCGTAAGCAGGGCCTTTATTTGATTCCCTTGCTCTACAATAAGATCCTGCAAGGTAAAAACTAGGAATTTGGAGTGTGTTTAGATCATTATGAGATAACCAATGTTCTGTAAAGCAAAGAACATCTATTTGACTGAGATCACACTCTAATGCTGCCTCGATAAATTCAATTTTATTTGAAAGAGATTGCACATTATGATGCATTATTTCATGTAACATGCTTGTAACATGTAACATGCTTGATTCATGTAACATGCTTGATACATGCAGTTCACAGCCTGAGTGAAATTGTGCGCTTAAATTTTCCTATAGTTAATTCTTTAATATCAAGCGCTAAAAAGGTTTTTCTTAAATCTCCCAGCAAAATCAATTTGTTTGAACAATTAGCACCGGAATTTCCACTTTCTCCTGCACTGCCTACTACGAGATAGGGAACATGGTTAGTGGCTGCCATATATTAATGTCGACATTTTGACATTATTGAGAATGTATTGAAATAACTTCATGAAAATGAAGCAGAAAGCATTGTTGAAGCGAAGGTTGTTATATGTAGAGATGGAATAAAGGAGGACTTAATTTAGATTAAGACACACTGCATTTCCATAGCCATCACAGCGCTCGAACAAAATGACGTGCCACTTATCACAAATATAAATTTAATAGGACTTAAATCTGCGCCAGGAATAATTGCAAAGGTTGTAGTAGAAAAATGTAACTACGCACTAAAAAAATCCGGTTTACCGTACATTAGAACATATTGCCAATATGTCCGAAAAAACGGAGAGAAAATTGTCAGATATTGAAGAAACATTGTCGTTGGAAGAAATAGCACACTTTAAATACGCACCAATAACATCTGTGGTAGCTGAACATTCTTCAGTACAAATCAATTATGAGAAGCAACAGAGAATCATTTCTGTTTTCGAACCTTAAAATGACTTATACACTGTAATGGAAAAAAGTTAGTGACCTTCAACAACAGTTCCAGTTCATAATTCAGGTGAGTTTTGTCATAACTTGGATTGTTTAGGTAGATTGTATGTTACTTCGATCTTCAAGAATTAATACAACGGATGAAAAGATCACATTATGATAATTTCATCACTTTTATGAAGTTTTGTGTGGTACATATTTTCTGCGTTATTAGTGCAATTTATTCCTGGTTTAAATCTCATAATTATATACATATTTCACATGTTTCAATGCATAACTACCCAAACCCCAATTATGTTTATTCTTGTTGCCCCAAAAAATTAGAGGATATCTCACACACAATTTTCATTATGTTATAATGGAGATAAAAATTAATTTTGAAATAACCACATTTTGAAATTATGAGTTTGTAGGAAAACAGAATTGTCTTTTTCCTAGTGTTCTGAGTAGAACAGATCAATATATTGTTATATAAGGTGACTGTTTGCAAAAATCTCCGGGAATTTCGAAGCAAACGTGTTAGAAAACGCGTTTTCGTTGTGGGTGATATTCTTGAGGATGCAGAAGCTACAATCTGTCCTTTGATGCTTTCGAAATCGGAAACTACGTACGAAAATCCTTTCTTTTTTTAATATGGCGAAATAAAAGTATGTTCCAGAGTGTGAATTAAGGTTTGATATTGGTGTTATTAAATGAGATATTAAAATAAATAGTTTTGGTAGAACATTCATAAACTAAAAAATATGAATCACTGCCCTTGTACATTACTCATTTCCGTATCATTTGAGGTACTCGTGATATATGGTATGGTTACCATTTATCATATTTTCATATTTTTTAGTTTATGAATGTTCTACCAAAACTATTTATTTTAATACCTAATTTAATAACACCATTATGGTATACGGTGATATGTGGTAGTCTACGATGATTTTGAAAAAAATGTAACTTCAATATCCGAGAAACAAAAAATTATTAAAAATAAATTGTTTTACGTTATTGCAACGGTGCAATTCTGTAGCAACAAGCCATAATTTCAATCCTTTAAAAGAACTATTAAAATATAAACACCAAAATCTGCTTCTTCTACCATTGATTCCAGTATTTTAACGCCAGCTGCAATTTTTTTTACAGAGCTCGATCTTCATTTCATGTAAAGATAGCCGTTGCATTGAAGCTCAATACTTTTTAACTTACATGACATGAACTTACATGATTAAAAAGCTATGTAGACACACTATATTATTTAATATGACAATATCAGAAAGATAAAAAAGGCGACAACGAAAGGAAACATTTTTTTAAATTTGTTCAGCAATTGAAATTGTGTAAAAGAAGAATATGAGCTGAAATATGTAGTTCATAGGAAAAAGAGGAGAAGTAGAGGAATAGAATGGAAGAGTGACGGAAGGCTAAAGGCAAGACCACTTAGAAAAGGGGTTCCGACTAAAGAGAAAATAAATGTAATTAGATGTAAAGAGATGAATGTAATGTAAAGAGTTGTAATAAGACGTAAAAGATGAAGGAAGACAAAAACGAGTACAACAGTGTAAAACAGAAACTGATATACGAGAAGAACGAAACCAGCATAAGAAGCGAAAAACACGAAGAAAGAACGAGAAGGAAACAAGCATAAAAGAATGAAACGAGTACAAAAAAGAATGAAACGAAGCAAGGAGACCCGGAGAACCACGAATCAATGAAGGAAAAATAACAAAGGAGAACCAAAAATGAGAGGAAAGTGAAAATGGAGAAAGGAGACACGTGAAGAGGAGAACCTCAAGGTAGAGAAAAACAAGAAAGCAAGACCCCTGCGAGAAGTGTGGAGCCGATCGGCCCCCGCCCATCGACGGCCGCTGCCGCGGGCGCGGACGCCGGCGCTGGCGCACTCCGGCCGGCAGAAGACCCATCGCCGCCGCCGCCGCCCGCTCTTATTAATGGGGCGGGGGCGCGGACGCCTCTCGCCAACACGTACTACCCCATCATTAGTCCTCGCGCCCATAAAGCACGCCAAACAATGAAGTAGTGGCCGAAAAGCGCGCCCCGGGCGGCGGTCACTCGCCCGGCGTCGGTCCACCTCGCCCCCCACTCCCCCCGCGCGCCGGCCACCCCTTGCTCCACCGTCCCTCTCCTCCTCCACCATCAGCTCTTCCTCCTCATCGTTCTCCTCGTCCTCCTCCTCGCTCGCCGTTCTCTTCCTACTCGGACTCCTTCCCTTCCCCCACCGTTCTCATCATACCCCCTGTTCCCCCACCCTTGCAGTCCTCCTCCTCCCACGCCTCTTTTGGCCATCCCACGCCTCTTTCTCCTCCCACGCATCTCTCTCTTCCCACGCCGTCCTCGTCCTCCCTCACCCTCTTCTTCTACTCCTCCTCTTCCCCCTCCCTCGCCGTCTTCATCCTCCTTTTCCCCTCCCTTGCAGCCCTCCCCTTCCCATGCCATCCTTCTCCCTCCTTTATCTTCACCGCCCTCCTCTTCCTCCTCACTCGCCGTCCTCCTCCTCCATTGGCGTCCTCCTGCACCTCTCTCGCCATCCTCCTCCTCCTCCTCCTTTGATGTCGTCGCCGTTCTCCTCCTCGTTTGTCGTCGCCCTCCTCCCTTGCTGTCGTCGCTCCCTCCCTCGCTGTGCTCCTTCCCCTCACCATCCTGTCCTCCTCCACCACCCTCCATCCTGTCCTCCTCCTTCATGCCCGTCCTCCTTTTCTTCCACCCTTGCCATTATCCTTCTGCGCAATCTTCCAGTGTCATCGTTTCACTTCTATAACCCTTCCACTCCATTGCAATCAATCCCAGTTTTCACCACTACTTGGTTCTCCACACGTCCACGGTGAGCAGCTCAGCCGTTCCCCCTTCATGTCCCCCTCTGCCACTCGCCTCAACCGAAAATTTTGTCTCAAACATTTTCTCCCAAATTACTTGTAGCGAATGTTAAATTGTAAAATACTTCTTGAACCTCTGGGATCTAGATCCCATGTATAAAATAAGTTTTTATTTATTTTTAAACGCACTTCTGTGTAAGAAACGTTCAAGGCACTAATGTACAATATACATGCACACGTAAGGTAAATAAACATTATAACTAATCCGACTTTCCTTGGAGAATTCGTAAACATAGTATATCCCCGATTTTGTTCCACAATGATTACTTGAAAGTACTTCTATATTGTAAGCATTTTATACCATTGTTTTTCGTACCATCAGCATCCGGGAGCATATATATAGACAATTGTCGGCAGTTCCCATCCAATAGTTCTCGGATCATCATTCGCCACTTTGCCTCAATTTTTTTCCGTCCCTTCCCACCCGTCTCCCGTAGCCTGCTCTGCCACGCGCTTCGAGCGTTCCCCCTCTGCCCGCCGCCCGCCGCCCGCCGCCCACCGCCCCCGCCCCCACACCGCCGTAAATCAAAGCTCGCGGCTTCGTCCGGTCGACGGCGGCGGCGGCAACGGGCAAGGCGGTGAAGACGGTGCGACGACGAGGACGGCGGGGGCGGCGGCGATAGCACGAGAAGGCTGAGAGGCTTTTGAAATGCTCTTCATTCTTACAGATAATTGTTTCCGAGCTGATTATTGAAGCCTCCTATTGTACTCGCGTCACAATACGTGCGGTGTGCCAGGTAATTGTTTTCAATCCTATTATCACGGCTCGGGCACGGCGTATGGCCCAGAGCGACCGTGCCAGTGGAACTGTAAGTCATGCGATACGGCTCGGCACGGCGAGGCGCGGCTCGACGGCGGCGGCGGCGGCGGCGGCGGCGGTGGCGATGGCGGTGGTGGCGGGCACGAGAAACGAAAAACGAGAAGTAACGCTCGTAGTTAACGATGTCCCGAATTTCAAAACGTTCGCCTCTGCCGACGAGATAATACGGCGGAAAATTTGATCCGGTGCGTAAGAACGAAATGGCATTGTGAGGGACTCGGCGATATTCATTCCGAAAGTAAGTTCCGACTGAAATTGGAAACTAACCAGTCAATTTACGCCGATACCCGAAAATTCGGTAACAAAGAAACTCGAAAATCGAAATTATATGGTACTGAAAGGTCGACATGATTGCCGCGTAAAATATAATAAGATGAAGCGAACAAGGCTTGAGCGAAGTTTCCAACAAGAATGAAGTGTAATCCTTTCCAAGACTTTTTTTACGGTAAATACTGATCTTCACAAAGCAGCTCCTTGTACGAGCCGTTTAACACCCTCAGCTATTCGCATCAAGTGAGATGGTGCCGGCTCGTAGGTTTGCCTTCTTACAACTCGGCCGCTCAAGGCTTCGCGTTCCTCACGCGCGTGCCGGAGAGGCCTTCGATGCGAAGCTGACGGAAAATAAAAACGCAGTCTAAATTGAACTCCCCGGCGCCGCCCGCCATCGCAAGGAGCTGAGAAAGGGATAGCGTGGCGCCGGAGCACGCGCGGCCGTCCTGTCTTCCACGCCCCTGAACGAGCCTGAGCGGCACTGATTGAGTGATTAATTGTTAAAGAGTTTTGGCACGGTATAGCGTGCAGGAATTGACCGCATTTTTGAGCTTCTGCGCATGCGCCAACTCGGAATCGAACTCTTAATAGTGGAGCCCGCTATTCCGCCAGATTTAGAGGGCGGCTTATATCGCATTGTAATCCAATATTCGGTCGTACTATAACGAATTGACCCCTATCCTGGCAGCAGTGTGTTCTGCGAAATGTATATTCCAATGATGCAACATGAACTTGGTAGCACTAATCTGAATATATAATTATCTGTAGATATAGTATTAGTTTTATTTATTTCTATTGTATAATAATATACTTATATATGTATGTGTATATATCAGTGGTTGCTGGGCAGTTCTAGTCGAACAAATGCAAAAGAAGAGGATGCGGCGTTACGAGAATTTAGCGTATACAGTCACAACAGTTTGGAACTTCTTCCATTTCAACCTGAACGTTTGTGCAAAACCTCTTTGTCTACTTCACCAATATCAATGTTCCTGACGAATGCTAAAACGCTTTGCTGTGAGAAAAGGACATATTTACTGTTTTCTACTGCCTAGGGTCTCTAGACACGAAAGAATAGTAAATGTTATATCCCGGTAGGTGGCGGTATTCCTCCCCCACTGCAAGGAAAGATCCGGCGCCGACCTACACATCGGCTTGCTGTTTTCCCCCCACAGAATCTCCCCCCTAACGAAGCAACTCCTCAGCGGTGCCAATCTCTACGTTCCCGACCGGTCGTCAGGCATAAATGACAGGGTAACGCCAGTGTGGGGGTGTAAAAGGAGTCAAGGATGAAAAACAAAAGGTCGCGCGCGCTTCGTAGCCCGTTTGTTTGAGAACTGCTCAATTATTCGTCTGATATTGATCAGAGGAACCACCGAAAATTACTTTCACAACAGCCGACCGTTAGAATTTGTTTCCAGTCAGTGGCTGAAATCGATCCACCTAATTAACTAGTGTTGAGAATCTGCCACCGTCGGAACTCTTACCCCAGGACCGCCAGGTCCAAGACGCTGCAGAGGGAAGAGATGTCACTGAGCCATCTGAGGAGTGGGGACGAATAGCGTGGAGCAGAATCACGCGCGAGACACCGCGACGCAGTGTTGTATCTTCCACACCAGGGAAAGGGCATTAGTACCACAAACTCCTGAGTTACGTCAGCGTCGTGACGAAAGAAGGTCTTATAATAGTCTAATAAGAGTGACCAAGTTGAATAACAGCCTTGTACAAAATGTAAATAAATTATAAATATCGTGTAAATGGGAAAAATTGAGACAATGGGAAATAAAGGAACAATGAACTAGTAGCTGAATAAATTTTATGTCAATTTGGGTATGCCAATGAGCTTGCAGTTAGTTGTATTTTTAGATTTAAGCAAGGTTTAAGTTAGCTTTAATCAGAATATTTAAGATAAACCACTCATTTTCATGTTTCAAAATTCTCCACGACACAATGCAAGTTTGTCCTTTCTACGAATTGCGTAACTCAACTATCCCTTCCCTTGAGTTGAGTGAAGGAAGGAAATAAACGAGAAAGAACTAAGACTAAATGACGGTTTAGCGTTTTCCATCTCGCTCTCGCAACTGGCATCGTCGTCTATTAAAAGTATGGGATTAAGGAAACCATAAAATAATGCAGTGTCGCGAAGCCCGTAAAGAAAGGATCATTTACTGCTCAGAGTAAATAATAAGGGACATTGTTATTACGTAGCATGTTAAGAAATGTACACATGGCATTGTTTTCTTGTAGTATTCTAACTAATTACTGTCGTAATTTTCATTTATGACATTGTCACTCGATGCTCACTTAATACGTCACAAATATTCATGACCTTTCTCAGTTCTAGACAAGTAACAAAGTGTCAATTACTGTAAACTAGATTACGTACTTTCCGTTAGGAAAACGTTGAAGAAATAGTTAAGAGAAGTCTTGAAGCAATATTGCTCGTTTCAGAGTATGATATAAGAGATTTTCGAAGTTTAGCTTGCAAACTTATGCAATGTCTTTTTTCAGGCTTTTATGATTCCATACAAGCGCCAGAAATGTTAATATCTGTGTCATCGAAAAATATGATTTAACTTAATTTAGTTTAATTCATGAGAAGCTTTTTCTGACTGAGTAATTTATTCTTCTGGAAGTAATACTGTTAACTCATTTTTATAGAACATTGACCTTCATTTGAAAGAAAATTAGAAGCGGAATTTAAAGGGTTTTTGACCAGCCATTACAATGACATTAAACAAGTGTCACCATCAAACAACGAGAATACACTAACATTTAATAGCATTCTCGTTCAAACAGTAATTTCGTACTTTCAATGTACAAAAAGCGCATTTGAATTATGAGTTGTTAGGGTTTGATTTTGTATGTATGATGCCAGTCACGGACTAAAAATTGCATTCTTTATTGTGTTATGAAATTCTTTTGAATGTCCGATTATCATCGAAAGCTTTGTAATGCTTAATAACATAATTCTGTATGTTTCGCATAATTTCATACACACATTTTCGTATACACATTTTCATAATTTCGTAAACACAATAATGAACATTCGTTAAAAACAATGAGGCGATTTTTTTTCGCACAATATCGCAAAAGAAATATATGATGAAGTCGCAAAGGCTTAAAGGAATGGCAGACATTATTTTATTTACGTGATATCAGAGCAAGGAACATTTTCATCCCAATGCTCATACCACTATTTCCGCACATATCAGCACCGAGTTTTAAACTTATATCGTAGTTGCAAAAGAAAATTGTCCCATTCTCCTCTCAACCATTCACCTCCAAAATGACATTTTCTAGATTTATCATATTTCTCCCGCCCTGTGACATAGAAGTTCCTTCACCGTCTCCATTCCCAAGTCCATTACCTCTCTTACGGCCCCTCACGAGCACTTATCAACCAAAGGCACATCCTCCCAGCCACAACGACCTCAAAACCACCCACAGTGCCCCCCCCCCCCTCAGTCACATCCTCCTCCCTCGCCACACACACACACACACACACACACACACACCTTCAACCGCCGCGGGCGCGAAGAACCTCAACGCGTGGGAGGAATAGATCCCGCATCCCGTCCCCCTCGCTCCCACGCAGGAAATTAATCTCCCCTCTTACGTATTCCGAGCGCCGGCCCTCGGGGCCTACGCAGAAACATGGACATCTCTTTCCTTAATTTAAGAGAACTTGAAACGCGCCGCTTGGAACAAGCCGATTCTTATGTTACGATAGGTTTAGCTAACGAGTTTTCAATGTCATCGCGGCCCGGCCGAGCGCAGATGCCGGCGCGCGGTTTGTGGAGATCACAAAAGCGTTCGCGCTCCTTTACTAAAACACACGCTAAACGTTTCGTTCTACTAACTAGAGCTTAGGTTTATGGCAGCCCCACGCTTCTTATTGCTTCCCGCAGCCGGAGCGGGCGCCAAGGGCCCAGCGCCGCGTGCGCCCTTCACAACGCAGGGGGGGAGGGGGCGTGGTGGACTGGACTGGGGAGGGGAACGGAGGTGGATGCCCCAAGGAACTGGCCTTTGCGCACGATTCGGACGTCAGCCCAGAAAGGAAGAGGGCCCGCGCCGGCTAATTTATACAATGTGTGATTATTTTGAAGGCAGTTATATGGAACAAGATACTTGTCGGAACGTTTCCCGAGGCACATGCTAAGGCAAAAGACTCGCTCTAGAACGGCGGTGCGGCGCAGATATAAAGTCTAACTCCTAGTTTAACCTTCTTATTAATTAAGTTACTGGACAGAAACACATTGATACTCCGATGCGTACACTTTATAACGTACAGTCAGAGTAAATAAAAAATAAGGATCTCGTTGAGTCAGAAAAATATGGTCTTCTAACTCTTCCCCACTTCTGTAAAGATCATTAGTGTAACTTGTATCAAGGTGAATATTTTCAAAAGCTGTGGTGTATTTCATTTTTAACGTGGCTACTAAATATTCGCACGTACAATTGCTCTGAAAAAAAATTTGTCATTTATTAAAAATACAAAAAGGTTCTCAAATTTACTTTAATATTATTGTAATCCAAAAAACAAAACAAAGTATTGAACTCTTGCTTTAATGTGATTAACCCAAGGAAAAAACAACACCGAGAGAAAGTTAAATAATAGTTGTTTATGTAACAATCCTCTAAATTAGTCCTTAAGGACGAGGCCGAAAGGTTAACTACTCGGTTCCACTATCGATACGCCTGGCAGTTTAAGTTAACATTCGAGTTAATCTTCGTACTTTAAGTTAGGTTAACCAAGTCCTTAAGGACTAATAGAAGACGTGTTACATACAATGTTTTTTGTTACTTCTAGTTATTCTATTTATTCAAAATAAACGTTTAACACTTCATGACTTAAGTATTGTCATTTCTCTCGATGTTCTGTAGCAAGGGTTGTTGGTACAGGATCTTGGTACCGTTTTAAATTAACAATCGCAGTGCGAGGAAGGACCAAAAAGTCAAAGGGACACGTGGAACAAAGCGGAGAATGGAGGACAAAGAGGGCAAGGAGACAAAATTGACAAAATGGGGAAAGTGGGACATATTAGACAATGGGGACAAATGGGACAATCGGACAAAATGGAACAATGAGGCAAAATGGGACAATTGGACAAAATGGGTCAAGGGGACAAAAAGCAAAAGGGGACAAAATGGGACAAGAGAACAAAATGTGACAGTGGGACAAAAGGAACAAGAGGACAAAATGAGACAAAGGGACAAAATGGGACAGGGGGACAAATGGGGCAGGGGGACAAATGGGACAGGGGACAAAATGGGACAAGAGAACAGATGGGACAAGGGTCAAAATGGGATAACTGGGACAAAATAGACGCCGGTACAAAGTGGGGCAAGGGAACAAACAGAAAAGGGGACAAATGGAACAAGTGGGACTAATGGGACATGGAACAAAATGGACGAAAGGGGACTAAAAGGACAACGGAAAAAAAGAGAGAGAAAAGGAACATATTTATCCAAAGATTTACGAGCACTGGTAAAATCTAAACCCGAGAGTCCGCTAAAATATTTTAATGGACTCGCGAGCATTTTAACTGCCGTTGCTATGAACGCGTTCTTAAATTAAATTTCGAAAACGTTTCTTAGTAATAACATGTTTCTGTATATGATAAATTAAAGTGTTTTATTTATTTAACTGGAAAACAGAAAAAGTGGGAGGGGGAGTCATACTAGTAAACAGATATCGTCTATTGGGAACAACAACGACGTAATTGAAAACTTACTTGAAATGGAATGAGTGCATCAGTCGCCCCCAAGAAAGTCTGACTAGACCTTGAAACAATAGACGTTGAAATTTCGCTTGAACCGACAGAAGATAAGTCCCTTCACTGCTCAAATCTTAGGTGGCTGGATTATCTGAGAGAACAAGGACGCATAGTTTTTTGGAGTGAGTGGTTTCTCCGCGCCTACTTTACTATCAAGGGATGAGGCGACATGTCCAAACATGCCCTGGATTTTTTTTATCTGAATGGATATGTGAAGGATAGTGTACGATGAAGATTGCAAATGCTCATGTCCCCTGAAAGTAGTTTTAAATTCCCCCAAAAAGATCAGTTATTGCGTCGGGAAACGCCTTGAAGAGTGCTTATTAGTTCCTCGTACGAGAAGTGCGTTTTGCTTCTGTCTGCTGCCTGCTGGGAGCAGGTTTCTTGAAATGCAACAGCAAAATTGACCTTGCTTTACAAGTAGATAAAGAAGTTATTACTTTCAGAAATTCTCTTATTTCATTTTAATTCAAAACCAGTTCAGCCGGCCTGATTGGCCGATGTGGCTAACAGCGTGTACCGACTCAACGCTTTGATCCGGAGGGTCGCGGGTTGAACTCTTGCCTCCAGCATGGTTGTTTGTCCCTTGTCTCTCATGTGTTGTTGTGAAGGTGTGCTCCCAGCTGACACCAGATCAGAGGAGACCGCAAATGTGTTGTCTAGTGTGTGGTCGAATATGCGTCCCTCCGAGACGTAAAGGGTAACGGGCTGCCAGCTAGATAAAAGCCTTAAAAAACAAAAAACAGTTCATCGGTACATACATATTACATTTTAGAGACGCTGCATTTACTTCCCTTTTGTAGATTGTCTATTGATATTGATGCGGACGGTTTTGTTATTTTTTGAAATTGCATAAATTTCACGCAATATTGTGCGAAAAATACTAAAAGTTTAAAACCTGTACAAGGCCTTTACGAAAGAAATTAATTATGTATGACAAATTTCATTTAAAGGAAAAATCTTTATCTTTAATTTTGTAGTTGTAGAAAGACGCCAAAAATTCAAACTATTGCAATTTGAGAAAATTCAGAGTTCACCGTGAAAATTGGATCTATGCCACTTTCATAAGTGTATTTCAATTTATTCTTACAAGAAATTTATGAAAAAATTTGGAGCCGTTTTTGAAAAATATGTTGAAAAGGTCCCTGGTGCTTCGTGTAAAGTACTCCCAAATTTTAAAGAATATCTTTCAAAATCTCAAAGCTTCGACTCGGGTTAGATCGCCCTGGGAATATCCAATTTGAAAAAACAAACCTACGTATGGTTTAGGTGCTAGTGGTGTTCATAGACGGACGGACGATTTGAAAAAAAAAGTCGGTGTCAGGGGACGTGTATTGTACGTGTATTTCCGTTGAAATCTCGAAATCGATTCCCCCCAGCATTACATAACTTTTTCTATACTACGCATATTACTCCGTATATACATACGTGTACGAGAAAGTAAAAATGTTGCATAATTTTTTTCCTACAGTAAAACTATAGTTTCATATTTACGTGTATTCTGTTCCAAATAGACGAAATGTTCATTTCTTTTTGTTTTATATGTGCATGATTGTATCACTTCATATTAAAATTTATATCGGACAATGAGAGTGCTCTCCACCACAAATGACAACGAGAATGCCCGTGAACACATCGTCTGAAGGTAGCAATGAAAATGTCAACATTTGAGGAAAAAATCACGATTATATTAATTCTATTATTATCAAACCAAATATATACAGTTAATTACTTTTAAAATGGGAATGGATAACTTGATGATTAACTTGATTGTCACTTAATGTTTTTAAAGTAACTTGTACAGCCATATTCAAGTGATTCACGTAGCAGATGGAGATATGTTTGAGTCTTTTATGTGTTAGTTGATTTCAGCAGTACGTTGGAACTCGAATTGGTTTCTACGCTATATGAAAGGTTAAAAAAGATCTGGGGCTATCATCTTCATAATGAATACGCTACTCACACACATACAACTTCTATATCGTGTGGAGTTATCCAGATTTGTTACCACGAAATGAAATGAGTTAACATTGAAAAGGGTATAGGTGCCAAAAAGATAACTTTTCAGCAGAAGAAAGAAAAATATTTGTACATTACATAAACGGTTTATTTGTACATACTTTACTTTCAGCATGCTTTTTATATTTTTCAAACTTCATTGTTAAGTTTCTTTATTCTTAGATGGAATAAATTTTCCATTCTTAAAAATATCACATTTTTCTATTATTCTATGTGACCACGATTTGGTTTTAATTAGGGAGTAATCCGTTTGTGCAACTTTTATGCAAAAACTTCGCATATTTGCTGCGCACTTGTATTTAAAACATGTTAGATAGCCGGAAAGAAAAAAAAAATCTCCATTGTGACGAACTTAAAAGGGATTTTGCAACCGTGCCATCTTAACAACTTTATGAGGGTCAAACATTTACACACTAGCTTTCCTCACTCAGTCACTCCAAAATTCCTATCATAATGCAGTCCGAAATGTAGGAGACAATAAATTACAAGTTGACGGAATCGTAGGCATTTTAATCACAAGGAACATTTGATCATTTAAACCCATTCTGTTCTTGTTTCGTCTACTACAGTTGTCACAACAAATCTCCAGCTCTCTTTTAGGAATGAACTGAGAAGACAGAACCCCGAGAAAACACAAAGTGACTTCATTGCTTTCTTGGAAAAGTTGTGTTCTTTGGTGATACTTTAACACCACATACACAGATTGTTGACATATCTCACACGAAAATTCATAGATAGCAGATTGAAAACTGCAACGTATAGAATATGTGTGTCAAACGGGGTGCAAACAAACCTTTTATCAACCGTCTATACCAACGGCTGTCCCAATACCTGTAAGGTAGGGGCCCACAGGTCCGGCGCTATATCATGGAAATAAAGATATATTGAAACCACTACTTTCCTGTAATAATAATCCCTCTAAGACATAAGGAAATTTTTCTCCATGTTTGCATAATTTTATTTTAACTGTGAGTTTTTCTTCTTCAAATAAAAATAAAATCCTCCAACGCTACGCATAGGCACAAAACGGTGGAAAAATTCACGGAGGTACTTGTAACTTTTGCATTGCCAGATGCAATGGAGGTACTGCCGGCGCTATCTTGCGGGGCTACAACCGGGAACTCTTGACACATGCGTCTTTACGAGACCGCTGCCAATGGAACATAGCTCACGTAAAATTGCGGTATAGGAAAATTTTCCAATCACATCTTTCTTCATGTTAACTATTGAGGGTCCATAAATGTGGTAATCTCTCATCTAACGACACGGAAAAATATATCGAAGAACAAACAAAAAACGTTTTCCCATCCTTCTCTGCTTCCTTCCTTAAACTTCATGTAGTTTCTATCAATTTATTGATATGTCTTCTTTTTTCTATCAGTCTTATTCATTATTATATATGAAGAGAAAAAGATTTACGAGATTCACCGATCACTAGGGAACGGATTTTCATGTAAATACATATTTTTAGAGGGACAAGATACCTAAATTCATTAATATTTTTAGACTTAACACGACATTCTGAACGAATTAGAACCATTTTTATTTTACATATTTTGGTATAATTACATATTTTTACATATTTTATCTAATACTACATATTTTATTACATTTTAATATATTCATAAGTCGAAAATGAACATTTCACATGCAATGTTCGAAATATGTTTCTGGAAAACTAACTTTGTTACTGAAATACAAATTTACGCAATGTGCTTGTATTAACGCCGTACCTTCGCTATTAATTGTCAAATTCATGCCCCCTCCATTCTGCTTCTTGGAAACCGGGTACTCGGGATCAAGGATGAGCGAATATATGTGAAGCAGAAGGAACTTCAACCATGTGCATGCACATTTTCATAGACCCCATGCGTAACTCCATAAAACAAATATTTTTCAGATCATTATCTTATCGCGTTTCTGGAGTGGGGGGGGACATATGTTCCCTTTACCCACCCTCTTTCTAACACAGGCTGCACAGTTCTATTCACTTTAGTGCCGGCTCCTCGTAATTGTATGCACTACGAAAGTATTATATATTTCGGGAAACTAGGTAATAATTGCTTCTGGAGAGTAGCACCCTCTCAGCTCCGACTCCCCATGTTAGGATTTGATCGGCAACGTATTGTGCTCGAAAAAAGCTTAAAGAGTGGAATTTCAGCATTTTAACGAACTTTTATTTCACATATTTTCTATTTTTTCGTACATATTTTAGAGGAAATAAATACATGTATGTGTACATATTTTGCTTTTTTTATTACAATAAATTTCGTTCCCTACTGATTATGTTCGCCTGCTATTCATCGTAGCTTACATATTCTCAGTACATTTGAGAACATCGGTACCTTTAATTTTCGATTTACCACATTAAAAATATGCGAAAGGGAATGATGATTTTAAAACTAAACTAATATGAAACACTTAGGATAAAATGTTTGAATTTAATTCAGCTTCTCTTTTGGTCATATTAGTAAGTTGTGGAGACATTTATACAACTATATCGAAGGAATAAATAACTCATGGAGAATAATGAGAAGACCCTTCGTAAATTTGTTGCTACTCCCTTTATTTAAGTCAGCAACGAGTAATGAAATTTGTTACACTACGTTAACACAGTTATAAATGGCAAGCTTAGCGAGGTGCCAGTGCGTTCAAAACAGTCATTGCCGAACAGGAAAGGCGAGACTGTCAGAATAATTTTCTCGCAGAACTTCGCACTGCTTTACTGCCACATATAGGCCTACAAGGAGGGAGAAAAAAAATCACACTGCACGCATTCGCAACTCGCGTTCCCACACTCCCGTACGCCGAACACGCACTCCTTAACGGTCACGCCCGATTGGTAAACCCTTTTCAGAACAGGCGCTAGCGCATCCCGGAGTACTCGCAACGCCCTCTGTTTTTCTTGTTTGATCAACTATTTCGAATTTCAACACTTTGCAAATATACTATCGCTCAATGGAGGCGCGAGTTCAAAAGGCGCCCCTCCCTGCAGAAACACGCCAAACTTCTTTTTTTTTTTCTTTTCGCGTTGTTCGGAGGAGAAAAAAATTCCAAACGCGTCCGAATAGAGCAATAAGCTGCAAAACCCACCCCTCTCCGCCATCCGGCCTACCGCCGCCCTTCACCCCTTTCAGGAGGGTGAGGGGGTGGGGCTCGCTCGCTTTTGTAATGGGGATGGTGAGCGAGTTTCTAGGCGCAGTTGCTCTTTTGACGGCCCACGTGCCATACGAGGGATCCTCTCTCCCCTTCTCGCCCTCCTCCTCTCTGCCTCCTCTCACTAGCGGCCTCCTCTCTCTGTCTCTCTGCCTCTCTCTCTCTCTCTCTCTCTCTCTCTCTCTCTCTCTCTCTTTGTCTCTCGATCTCCTCTCTCTGTCACTCGATCTCCTCTCTCTGTCTCTCCACCTCCTCTCTCTCTGTCTCTCCACCTCCTCTCTCTCCGTCTCTCAGCCTCCTCTCTCTCTCCGTCTCTCAGCCTCCTCTCTCTCTCCGTCTCTCAGCCTCCTCTCTCTCTCCGTCTCTCTGAATCCTCCCTCCTTCTCTGTCTCTCAGCCTCCTGTCTGTCTCTCGGCCTCCTCTCTCCCTCTCTGACTCTCGGCCTCCTCTTCTGTCTGCTTCCTTCTCTCTGTCTCTCTGCTTCCTTCTCTTGCTCTTCCTCTTCTTCTTCCTTCCACCCCTACCTTCTCTTTCTCTCTTACCCCCAACCCTCACCCAGCATCATCCCCTGTCCCACCCATCGCAGAGTCTTACCGCGAAACCTGCCCCCCCCCCTTCAGCACGTACCAGGGGCGCACCCCCTTCCCGGCGCGCCGTCGCCGCGGTGTCCCGGCGGAACCCCGCCACACACCCGCCACAGTCCCGCCAACGCCCCGCCACCTCCCTCTCTGCCCGCCTCCAGGGCGCGGCCTGGACAAATGACTTTCCGTAGATCGAAAACAGGTCCGGTGTAAAAGCTCTAACGTATCATGGGGGTCTCTTTGTGGTACGAAGGGTGCGCCCACAAAGAGGGGTGCGCCGAGCAGGGGTGCGGCTAGTTGAGACGGGGCTGCGAGCGACAGTGCAGCGCGAACGCAATTACGCCTATCTCGGTGAGACGGCCGCACTTCCAGGTGGTGAGGTTTTGATGCGGTCGGGGGACTTGATGGATGCCACTCGCGTTCCCTGAATTGGAAATGAACGATAAAGATTGTACGAAGCTGTACTTCACTTACTAGAACGTTGCTCTATGAGTGCATGAATGGACTTCAGCAAAACTACATATACTTTTTCTAATAGCGCAATCAAGTTGAAAACTCTGGAGTGAGGATCAACTTGACCCTAGTTTCCAGAATTTCGCAAATGCGGATGAAGTACCTTAAACCTTACCAGATTATCGTAGTTTATTAACTTCTGGAGGTTCCATATCATGCAAAGAGGCTGAGATGAACTCCATAACGATTAACATACTATTTAGAGCATGAATGAAAATGGAAAATTTTACCTGTGAGTTGTATTTGATTCCATGGCCAGTTGAGAACGCAAAATTCTGTATCGACACCTTTGTTCAAATGCAGAAAATTCCAAAAACAATGTAACAGAAGAAATGAAAAACAAATTATTAGAAACTATTACTCTAATGTCAATTATTATTATTATTATTATTATTATTATTATTATTATTATAATTTCTGTATCATGTGTTAACTGTAATGAGTTATTTAACGCAATTAGACATACCGACAAATTCTCTAATCGAACTTTCTTAAACATACGAAATTCCTAAATTGTCCTTCCGTAGCCCAAGGGTTTTTTCACGGATTTACAAGGCCTTGGAATTCATACTTTGTATAATACAAACAAACAAAAAATAGAAAGTGGCACTTTCGTATTTCGTTTAAAGAAATGTGACGATATGCGATGGATTCTAGCGTAAGGAGGCTGCACTCTGATTTGTCCCATGTATCAAAATTTACGAAGTCAGAATTTCTTCATACGAGATTAGAAACTCGGACAGTACAAATGCTTTGGCATCAGATGTGACAGATATTAATACATTGTAAAAAGAAACAATATTAACGATGAATTTGTGAAACTGCTAAATATGTTCTTATATTTTAAATGTACCAATTTTAATATTAATATTATGATTTATTTTACATTAGGGAATCATATTTTACACATTATTGTAGATATCGATTTTTATTAAAATTCACTTAAATTAAAGAAGTTGAAAAATATTTTTAAAATAAATTATTTAACGCTCTACAGCTGTATAAATGAGTATGACCCCATTTTGGCATGATATTCGTATATAGTCACAATAATTATCGAAGATCAATATGAAGGTTCCATTAATATATTTTCCGCAGAGTGCATTAATCTTCATGGGCATTGTATTTGATATTATATGTAGAGATCACTTCGCAGTTTTGTGACTGGTTGTGGATTCTAGTTTTAAAGGGTAATGACCGAAGTAAAATAACTCTAGTGACTCATTATAAGCATTCCCTTGCTTTCCTATTCATTTCATCGGATTAATAATCAAATATGCCCAATGTTTTTCTTTTAAACTGTATTAATGAAATCTAAATTAAGATAATTTTACATTAAATTTTCATGAGTATTATATTGACAATGACACTATGAATCCAGGAGAGAAGAATGAAAATTTCTACACCAAAGAAATCACGAAAGGAATACAATAAAATCCTTGAAGCTGGAGATCGAACATGATTCGATTCTCACATAAAAACCCCCTTCAAGGTGATATTTTATTATCGTTTCCAGAAATTGTAGGTCTGGAAGACCAATCTACGAAGATATTTGGCGAAAGGGGGCACGCAGGTTAGAACGGTTAATTTCTGATAGACGTTTGGATGTAAAAAGGCAAGATATCCTAGAAGCGAAGAACGAAAAACGCTCACCTTGTATAGTGGCACAAATTTACACTTGTCCGATATGGCGTTGTGAAAGTTTATGTTTACGCACTTTAAAGGGACTCAATAGGGGATTACGCGTGGTTTAGGGTCGGGTGGATGAAACCTAAATTCAAAGAATTCATTTTCATTTGCTGTGCCACCAAAACATGAAAAGGAAAATGGATGGGTGAAGGGGTTCGTGGCCTCAGAAATGTGCTTACCACTGTTAAAAAGATTCATTTGATAAGGCAGGAAGTGCAACAATGACCTAATGTCATCGGCCACTATAGAAAAATCGAAGTATAAGGTTCGGGCTGTTTTAGAAACGGTCATTCGGAATTGGGAAAATAGCACTAGTTAGTAGTATGTGCGGAGCCTAGACTGGAGAGGAAATAAATTAGCCAATAAGGAATTAAATTAATACTTTTATAAGCAAATAATTGTTTAAATAATAAATAAATAAATAAATAAATAAATAAATAAATAAATAAGTAAATAAATAAATAAATAAATAAATAAATAAATAAATAAATAAATAAATAAATAAATAAATAAATAAATAAATAAATAAATAAATAAATAAATAAATAAATAAATAAATAAATGAACACATTAGGGGGTAAATGGGAGTGTGTGTACGAGAATAAGTGCAGAGGCGAGGGCGCGAACGATCTTCGGAGGACGCTGTATCATTTCAGGTGCCGAGTAGACCGAAGTCTGGAAGGAGAATACGTGACATCCATGCCAAGAAATAATAGTTTATTAAGAGTTTGTTAGGTGAGTATATACTCTCTTCTGACAGCAGGTTATTCCCCTTCATGTTTTTCCTTAGCCGTACCGTATTGTCTGTTCCGCGGCTTTGACGCGATGAAGAGGTCATCTGGGGTGAATAGCAGAATTCGAAAAGTTAGAATATCTAATGGTTAGAAAAGTTACAATATTTACATTGTAATGGGTTAAAAGTATTTGGCCTACCCACATAGTATTTGGTAATGTAATTTATACACATGATGTCCAAGGAGACAATGTAACTTCGAAAACATACACCCAAGTGAATTTTAAGCATATTTGGTCTAAAAAACTCCAACTGGATTTCGAATGGTTGATCTGCAGTAAGTACACAAAAGCACACTTGAAAAAACTTTCTATGCAAAAATTAACATTGTAAAAACAAATCCACTCAAGCATTTAATTTGTTATTGGTTGCAAACGAAATGCATACATTTACTTAAAAATAAAAAATACTCAGAAATAGAAAAAGCAATTGAATTATGTAAATTGGGTCTTTCCGAATCATCTGGTAGCTCTGCGCTCATTGCTTCTTTTTTGGCGCGAATTTAAATTATCGCTGTTTTGTACTTATAAATGTTGTTCAATAAGGCCTCTGTTTCTGGTACAAAAACCGGTTCGTTGTAGTACAGAAGCAGCTACTCAATGCAATATTTCAGGTTATCGTTGATTTCCTCAAAACACACCTGTAAATTGCATTTCAAGTGCAGCTCTGTTATCGACATGCCGTGTGAACACTGGACTTTAAACTTCCTATAAATTAAAACCAGCAACCTAAATCTAAAATAACAACAACAAGAAAACGAGTGAACTAGCGTCAGGAAAACTTGCTGACCAGTTTTGAGATACACTGCAACCTACTCATCTTACTGGATATTTCAAATGAACGTTTTGCACAATTCATTTAAAATGGGGCGGGGCTGCATCGAAGTGAAAGTACACGTACACTGAGGAAAAGGGAGCGAGAGAAATACATCCTCTAGAAGAGAATGTAATTAATATTCTACGAATTCCGTTGATCAGTGTCTTCGGAAAACGTTCCATCAAACAAGTGCAGTTCTATAACTTTTATTTCCGACAAATCTACACAGAAAATTTAACAAAAAATTCTACTTGGAATTGTCTTTCAAGTGCTGCATGTGAGTTAAAAGAAGCCCTTAAATTACTTTTTCTCGAATTAATTATTCCACTTGTAGTGAACATATTTGTCGGTGAATAATTTCTTACTGCAAATGCCCGGCCTTTGAAGAAATCAGGTACAAAAATGCATGCGCGAGTCTCTGTCTAGTAATTGTAACAAAATTTGTGAGACATTCGCTCGGCAGCAGTGGTCGAGGCAACATCGTGTGCCCCGCTCAGTAGAGCCTCGCGGTCTGTGACTCGTTTACGTGTTTTCATCGAACTCAAGAAGTTTAAGTGTCAGTGTAAAGTAAGCAGTCTACTTCAGTGCATATAACTGTTCTGATTACGATCGATCTGTTTCTCATTGTGAATGGGGAACAGAAAATAAATGGCGGATGCCGAAGCCGCTACCCGAGGGCAGGCCTCTGACTACAGGAGCCAGCCCGTTGAAGGAAACCACACCGGCCGTCCAAGTTACAACAGAGTCGTTCTCAATGCCATGTACCCGGAGAAGGAACAAGGTATTATAATTGAAGGCAAAGACCACAGCACACCCCTCGAAAGGTACGTAGAAGCTTTAGCATCGATTGTTTCGCCTAGTCACATCACGTATGCTTCAAAAATTTCAAATAACAGAGTGTGTGTATTTTTGAGCAGTAAGCAGTTAGTGGATGAATTAACAGAGAAGTACAAGACTATTAATATTGAAGGCTCCTCCCAAAATATTCGGTCTTTTGCGAGTAGACAGAAACGTATCGTAATTTCAAATGTTTATCCTATGATTCCTAATGCAGTAATTGAAGATGAACTAGATAAATTAAAAGTGATACGCAGTTCTCAAGTGTCGTTTCTCAGAGCTGGTTTTGGTAAAGAACAGTTCACTCATATCTTAAGTTTCCGAAGACAGGTGTTCGTTCCGGAAGACTCATTAAGTTTGATACCTGAAGCCATACTGATCACATACAAAGGAGAAAGAAACTGGATTTACTTGTCAAGCGGTATCATTAAGTGTTTTCACTCCAAGGAAGAAGGTCATATTGCCAAAAACTGTAAAAATGTAGGAGACATTAACGTCAACCAATCGGAAGACATAATTGATAACAATGTAGCCGCTGACAACGAACAAAGAGATAAGGTTCCTAGTTACCATGAATTTCCCCCACTTGACCAGAACAAGCCTGTTAAGAGAGCCTTATCACAGATCACAAGTATTCCCAGCAACAATTCAAGTGAACTTCAGGAAGAACAATTCAACCGTCCCCAAGGAAAAATTAACGGTTCGGCAAAACAAACTAAGAAAAAGAAAATGAAGGTTTCCAAGGAGAACACCGTTAGTAGTGTCTGCAACAAGAAAAGCATAGTGGAGCAACTAGCCCCAGCAAAAGAAAGAATAGAAGAATCCAACAATGCACTAACGTACGAACAACTAAAAGACTTTCTGGAAAATACTTATGGCTTAAGTAACCCTCTTCAAATATCTCTCAGTTACACCAAAGAGACAGGCAGGCTAATTGAAATGCTTAAAGAAATATATCCATTACTGTCTGACAGAGGAATAAAATCAAGATTTACGAGAATTATGAAGAAACTTAAGGACCCAGTCCTCTCAGATTCTTCAAAGGAATCGTCTGACAACGACGAACTAACAAGCGAAGATCTTCAATTATGAAAATAAGAATTTTACAATGGAATGTGAACGGTTTTTTCACTAGATATGAATTTCTTCAGAAGATTCTAAAAGACGAAAACTATGATGTACTGTGCATCCAAGAAACCAATTTCAAAAATAAGTATTATTTTAATATAAAAGGTTATCAATGTTTTTATAAAAACAGAGTGATATGTGGAAATGCCAGCGGCGGTGTTGCGATCTATGTTCATACGTCGATCAAGTGCAATGAATGCGTTATTACAAGTGACCTAGAAGTATGTGTGATACGGCTGCATTTGGGCGGTAGTAGTTTTCATCTGTGTAACGTATACATTCCTAATGCGTTTCAGCTAGAATCTCGCCACCTGGACAACTTATATTCACAAATATCTGGCCCAGTACTGATAGTCGGCGATTTTAATAGCCACAACTTGATTTGGGGATCAAGCAGAACTGATCGTAGAGGGAAAATTGTTGGTGAATTTGCGAACAATGAAGATCTTATGGTCTTGAACGATTGCAGAAAATATACATACTTCAATGCGGGTAGCGGCAACTCATCTTGCATCGACCTAAGCATCTGCACGCCAACTTTGGCCAGATATCTAAAATGGAACGTGATGGAAGACCTTCACAACAGTGATCATTATCCTATAGCATTGTCATATGATAATTCGATTATTCCTGAGGACATCTATATGCCCAGATGGATATTTAAAAAGGCCAACTGGAAGTCGTACCAAGACATCATTGCGAGCAAAGTTCAGAACCTTAAGAAATTGAACATCGACGATTCAGTGCAAATAAACGATATTGTGAATAACTTTACAGAACTTATACTGTCGACAGCGGAGGTGACTATACCCAAAACAAAAAATACTAAAAGTAAGAAGAAACTACCTTGGTGGACAAAGGAATGTGAAGAATCGGTTAAGAATTACAAGCACTGGTTTAATGTATTTAAGAAACATAACACAAATGAAAATCAATTCAAGTTTAAATCAGCACGAGCCAGGGCAAGAAGAATCATAAAACAATCTAAAAGGAGCTGCTGGAAGGAATACATTTCATCCTTAAACAGTAAACT
>BLKR01009419.1:0-120233 GCA_011170035.1 Teleogryllus occipitalis | reverse complement strand
ATTATTAATCTTTTTAATCCTGTAATGGTTTGGTATCTGTAAGTACTTTAAGTGTCATAAAAGTTTTGTGTAACTTAACTGTTACAACTGGGTATCTGTTGTCAACCTTAATAACAAAAATTGAAACTGGTAATTAAAAACATAATAACACAATACCTAATAATATTACAATAATATAATAAAACAATAGCGTAGAAAGAATATTCAAATAATTCTAATAAAGAAGTAGGCATTATAAACATTACTCAGTAAAAAAACTCAGCTAAAGGAAAGAGGGCCTTGGTAAGGTAAGTTTAAAACACTACTATTATCATTTTTGGTATCTTATTAAAAGTAGTATTGAATCAAAGTTTTCATAAATATAAGATGTTTATTGCGAAGTATTACAAAACTGAAAAAAAAAAAAGCAAATTAAATATCTTAATTACGAAAAGTGAGTTTTGAGTCTATGAACATTCTAGTTACTATCAAAGTTGTAGGATTGATTTAGTTTCCTAGCGATAATAAGGTAGTGGACAAAATATGTATAATAAATAGTACAATCATCTAAGAAAATACATTTTATTAACAACATATACATAATTTTATTGACTTGCTAAAATAAAAATTGTACAACACTCAGTCAAAACATTTTATGCAGACTGCTAAAATCACATTCACTTGATTTGGAACTTTCTAGTTCTTCTTGAAGACTTGATGTTCCGGAACTGTATGACATTGTTGTCTGAGTTCCTAAAGTTCTTAAAAGGTCTGCTTTCTGAAATACTGGCTGTAAACATTATTGATTATTAATATATGGACATTTTACAATATAAATTAAAATTGTTATTGTCAGATGAGATGGTGATGATGTTGATGATGGTGAATGCATTGATAAAGATAATAACTATTGCCACTACAAGTATGGAGGTTATTCATTATAATATTTGATAAAATAAACTTACATGGCAAAAATCTTCATCATATTCATAATCATCTAGAACACCACTAGTTGTTTCAAAACTTGTGAAAGATGTATCATGTATCCTGTGAAAGAAGACAACATCAAAAATGTTAAATTTTTATTTATAGTTTACAAGTACAAGTAAAAATTTGAGGATGAATCTGAAAATTAACATACTCTTAATTAAATGTTAATAAAATTATTTATGTGTTCAACTAATAATATATGATAATTATGTTATGGGATTAGAAAATTAAATGAATAATGTGAAAAAAAAACAGTAAAACATAGTTTGTCTTCCTGATTTTTCTTCTTTGGGAAAATGTGATTATAAACATGATCTTCAATTAGAGCTTGTTAACGGTGTTCACTACTAAATAAAACGCATTATATGATTATTTAGAGTTCTTATATCAATTAAAAAATATTCAGTACACCTAATTTTTCTTCTGAAAGTATTGTGAAATATCAAATGACACACACCTAGTAATTGAATGTTCTCTTTCACTTTATATTTTTATCACATCACTGATCAATCAGAGTCATGTCTATGGAAACTAACTGGTTCTTTCCTGTTAGGATGTAAAGAAAAAAGCATTTTAGGTCATACACCCAAAATGTTGCTTCTGACGTTAGAGCATGTAGAAAAAAACAAAATTAAAACTGTGTAAATATTAAAAACTATATAACTTTGATCATTTAAAGATAATATAGCAAATAATAACTCATTTAAAAGAAATTGAATTCTCTACAACTTTAGCCCTGATGATATTAATTTGAAATGCAGTGGTGCTAGAAGGTAAAGTTTATCAAATAACATGAAGCAATCCAATATTTGAAGATTTTAAAGTCAAGAGCAGCAATCAAGATTTGAAGATTTTTGCAGCAAATTAATCAAAAGCTTTCAAGAATGAGTAATGGATAAAAACAATCTCATAGCCAATTTTCTCAGTTTTCATTTTTAACTGGTAACTTTTTCCCTATGCAGCACTGTTTTCAATAAACAAAAAAACAGTGTCATTTCAGAGCTGTGTTTGAAGTGGTAAAGTTGAAAACATAAAATTGTCTCCAGACCTCTGAGATTTGCAGGGTACTCAAGGGCAATTAGAAAGTCCCTATTTGTTGTTTTCTTGATTGTGTGATCTTACATAGAAAATTATAATTATAATTTTTCTATGGCACCCAATACACGGTACACAACAAAATATGGGATATTTTAGCATCCCAACAAAGTTATTCAAGCCGGACCGGTGGCCGAGATCGCTAAGGCAGTAGTGTCGTAGTGATCTCGGACCGAAGGGTCACGGGTTTGAGTCCTGCCTCGGGCATGGTTGTATTTGTGTTCGTCCTTTCACCCCTTATCATCAATCACCATATCGTTTCATCCACATAGTTACCATACCGTTAACAGCAATAGTGGTCGCTAATGACCTTAGATGTTGATGCGACCTTAAATATGATCTTGGATTTTACAGGACGCATACACACTACGATTATTCTTGAAAAGTAAACAAAAGTATTAGCTACCTTCTTTCTTCTGTAGACCGCCACACCTTTTGATTTACATCTTCATCAAGAGTGGCAACCATTCCACGCACAAGTTGTAGTTGCTGAAGAAGCCCTGAAGAATTCCCAGATTAAATATTAATTTTTTGTCACTATTCCATTCCCAAACCCTAATCCATCATTCCATGCTGAAGATGCATACAAAATTCCAAACTGAGAAATAAAGTACTAGATGTAAGCTTGGATCTTCTAATGTGTACTAGGTGTTATTATTATTTGTAGAACATATGAATATTTTTAAATGAAGACAAGTAAAATATGCATTTTTTCTCTCTTTTAGAAATTTATAAATTCATGTTTCATGGGAAGAAACAAAAGGAATACCACATAAAATTAAAATTATATTAAAAATAATACAAATATAAACTTTAAGATGAAGAGAAGATTAAAGAGAAAGACGAACCAGATAATCAAAATAAATATTTATATTTGCATATTTAAAATAATATGAGACACAATTAAGAAGAGTATGAAAAATATCAACAAAAAAAAAACAATAGTTAGGATAGTGATAATATTAGTATGGAGTTATTTTAATAATAAAAATATTTACGCCTATTCTTCAGAAGAAAACTTTTTTGCTTTGTTTTTTCTTTTATACCTTGTTGCTCCAACATTATGCTGCGTGCAAGACGAAATCCCTCAGAAAGGTTTTTCTTTCTCTCAACTTCTTCATTTTGGCGACATTCTTCTAAACTATGTTGTAAGCGTAGAAGTTCTCGACATTGTTGAGTTAGTCGAAGCTCCAGTTCTTCCTATTAGAGATACCATTCAATTTTAAGTAAAACATTAATAGTTGTCAAGTCAACACAGACCAAATCATACGTAAAGAAACACTGAAAGTCAAAAGCAACTTTTGTATCCAAAATATTTAAATGGTGTTAATGTATAAATTAAAGAATCTTGAATGTAACAGCTGGTTGTTAGGAAAGTTATTCTTTTATTATTTGGAAGTAATTAGTATAGAATGTAAGGATTTTCTTAATTTGATTTTTGTTGAATAAATTTATTAAAAGCAAAGGTTTGTTATTTCAATCATATATTAGTAAGATACCCAAACAATGCTATGAATGTATACTGTAGTTAAACCACTAATTCTAACATAAATTTTAAAAATTATTTTAGAATTTTAATAAAATTGTAACTTTTTTTTTTTAAAGATGAGTGCTAAACACATTTATATTAAGAATAAGGAAGAGTAGGTTTTTGTTAATTTTATCTGGAAGGAAAAACAGTACATTATCAATTTGCCTCATCTCAATGTTCAGTGAATTTGATTGAACTTTGGAGGGTTTTTTGTAAGAAGTTAACACTACTTCAAACACATAGGAACACTTCCTAACACTAATTTGAACATTTAGGAAAAATGTTTTCAAATTGTTTTGTCAACGTTTTTCTAAAATGTGATAAATTTGTCTCTTTTATTAAAACTATTATATTTTGAGAGATTAAAAGTGTTTAGGTTTTGAATCTTACTTTTTGTACAGTACATTTCAGCCTTTATTTCATTAGCTATATATTTAACCCTTCGGAAGTAGTGTGCAGTCTGAGGCCTTTAGCAGTCTCTTGGGGATGCCTGACATTCCCACTCTTTTCTTTCTAATATTGCTAACAATTATTGTCATTTTACAATTTATTCTTTATGATATTCAATTTCTGGAATAAATGTTATTAATTTGTAATATCTAAAATTTATAAGTGAATTTTAATTGTTTACAATGTAATATAATCTAAGTGCTGATCATCTATTACCTGACTTACAAGAACTACTACCATATAAGCTATTTTCTATTTATGTATAAAACATAAAAACAGTAATATTAATTTTTATAAAGTACTGTTGTAATAGACCTCTTATTGTTCACAAGCATCACAAATTATATAATTTTATATCATACCACAGATGAATATGGATGCGCATGGGGATTGCAGGGATGTTCAGAAGTGTGCAGAAACTAAATCTAAATAAAATTCAATTGACTTTGATATTCTGTGCAATTTAATCACACGGGTGTAACTTACTTTGTTAATAAATACTTTGAAATATTAGAAAGTCTATCCACACACAACACCAGGCATCTGGTGCACTGCACATTTCAGAACCTGGCAGTTCACAAGTTGGTTTTCCATTAAAAAGTTACACCTGATAGACCAAGAGGATGGACTGACCCATGGAGGTGTAGGGAAAATTTGTTTCCCTTGTAGATAAGAGTAATATATATTCCTTGCCAGAAAAAAAGATTTCCCCTAGCCCTTGTTCCTAGCCACTAAAACTTGTGCTATGGTTATCATATAAACACAGATCCATATTTCCATCCTAGAGAATTTTGAATAGTTTATAGTATTCAAAAGATAGAATACGTCTACTTTACACATACAAAATCTGTGCATGAGGAGTATGTACAGTCGCTGACTGTTTAAAACATGTCTTTGGATGTTTTCATCTTAAAAATTATAAAATGTTCAATAAAACTTCGTAACTGCTTCAATTTTCATCCACTAATGCTTGAATTTCCAAGCCTTATTTCTGAGCACTAACAGTTCATAACTTAAATGGCCTCGAGTTCGTCTAGTTCAGGCACGTCAAACCACGTCCATACGAGTTTCTTACCCGCCAGGGGAGCCCGGTTCTCCTACGAGCACGGACAACTTCCCCTGACTCCGAACTCATTTTCCCTTAAAATCCAGAAAGGGGTGTACAGGCGCAAGCTGAAGCGGGGCAGGGCGCGAGGTCGTGAACAGTGGCTTCGTAGGAAAATATATTTGCCAGATTCTTCCTATCAAATAACCGAGAATTGTTTTTTGTTTATATTCTTCACTACTTATTACTATTTGATGTTTATTTTCTTAATAAATTCTCCCATTTTTAAACATCCTTGCTAAGTGACAGGAATATGTTTGAATGGCGATTTCATTCCTTGTTTCCGTTGTATGTTGTGTTATTAAAACATTCAGTTATTTATTGCATTTAGCAATAACTTGAAATAAATTAGCAGGTCTCTAAATTAACAATTTTCGCTTATGGGCAGACAGAGCTTTAAACAGACAAGAATATTTGCCTGTTAAAACTTCTAACCTGAACGTAGAAAGTTCATGCTTTTATATCACTTAAGTAAACATGATTACAAAATCAAGATACTTTGGATTCAGATTGTCTAATTTTACTCTCAATTGAGAGTTTGAAATCGGACTGATGTATTATTTCATTTTAATGGATAATTTCTTTGGCTTAAAGAGAAAATGGAAATTAAAATAGCTATATTTGGGATAATAACCGTCAATAAACTTCTCCAAAAGACTGTCAAAAGCCAGGTATCCAGTGACGTGCCGCCTCGCCGTAGCATTGTACAACCCTTACTTTTAAATCTCGCGCCAATTTCTCTGGACGCAGTGCCCCGTGAGCTCCAGTAAGCTTGTTACCTTACCCGCGACCTTGACATGCCAGCGCGCTCTCGCCCTCATGCATTCCTATCTCCTTCTAACTGCCGGCCTTCTCCCCGCCGTGTGTTCTCCCGGTAAGAATCACACCATACGAAGAAATTGAAAGAGAGCTAATAACAAAAATGAGTTGCCCAGAAGTGGCACCGGTAGCGGTAGCTCAGAGCATCAACTGATGTCTCTGCAGCGCCTCTGACCGAGAGGTCCTAAGTTCGAGTCCTGACGGCGGCAGGATTTTCGACACAAGCTTCTCAGCTAGGTCGAATTCAGCTGCTGTCTGGAGGAGAATTCTAGCGGCCGGCTGCTCTGATCGGTAGTTTTCCGTGGGTTCTCCGATCAACACCAGGCGAATGCCAGAGCAGTACCCTAACAAACGGGCCACGGACCGCGCGCGATCTGTCCTTCTTCCTGCACTAACGGGACTAATGACCGAAGCAGTTGACGCGTCCGGAAACACGAAAAAATCAACCAACCAATCAATCAGAAGTGGCAATCATGATTCGTTCTATGCCTTCATTAGAGAGTCGCTATTTATTTGCTTAGTGTAGAACGCAGCCAACTCTGATTGGATTGTGTATGTAATGCTTAATTACAAGGTCTTGTGGTCTTATGGGATGTTTTGAAAACAAGTCACATGCTCCTTCATACTACCTACTGCGCATCATTCATCGAAAGGAATTATTTTAGCCCCTTACCTTATGGCAAGTATACATGTATCCAACTGTTGGGGTGTCAGATTCTGAATCAGTCTTTGTCATGAGGAACTGTACCTGCAGTTCGCGCTAAGTTCGTGTCTAGTTTTCGTGTGCCTCAAATACATTAATACATTATAGTTCTGTGATTTTTATAAAGTGAAATTCGCCACATGATCTGTAGAATTGAATCGGTTCGATAAAATCAAATCGTCATTTCACATCGAAAGAGTGCGAATCAATCCGATAATTTCTGTTACGTTTGTGGAAGATTAACACCCAAACTTCAAAGGAAAAAAATATTTATGAAATAACAAAACTTGCGTATTCTTTACACTTTGAAACACGTATTTGTGAACAGGACAAACCGTGGGTTGATCACACCAGTGTTGTGTCACCTATACAACGAATCTGAGTTGCATGGAAAACTCAAATCATGGTCATTCAATCTATCAATGTTGTGGAGAATACCAAGAAACCATTTTAATGTCTGCATATTATTGTACGAATATGCGTATTCCATTTTTAACTTGTTCTTACCGCGTATAAGCATACTCATAAAATTTTGTAGTACCTAATATAACCGAAGTAACAAAGTGGAAAGTAGAATAGGATTTTGTTTATATCCAACAACTCCTAAATATGTTCATATCTTTTGAAGCTTACGTGATAGAAAATGTTTATAATGATTTTCGAAATCAGCTTGATCGTTGCCTTTGAAATCACCTTTTTTCATCCTGGAGGTATGAAAGAATTTTTTTGTTCCCTAGTGTAACACATTTTTCATATATGTTATTTTTTAATTTCCATACATTTTCGCTATACTTTTTTGTCCCATTCCTGACGGACTTAGTTGAAGAGACTTTTTGCTTTGATTCCTCAAATCAAGTATAAATAGTATAAAAGCTAACTGCAAATAAGTGTACATTTTTGGCAAACTTTAATTCCATTACCTTCTTGCCCTGGGCATTCGCAATCTATTCCAGAACAAAAAATACGATAAGCCTGATCTTGGCATGACTGACCACTAAGTACGTGGTTATTTTAGAAAACGTTCGAGAAAAATCCAATTAATTATGACTTTGCATTTGAAAAGTATTTCAACAAAAAGCATTAACTTTCGACGTAGAAGATATGTTTAGAAATATAGTATTCTACAAGAGAGAGACTGTAATATATTAGGATATAAAATATATTAAGACTATTATTTCTTTCAGAGCAGTGTTGTAATCTTTCAACAGTTTTATAACATTTTATTTGTTTTAACAATTACATTTTATTTTAACAATGTAAATAAGTTTGAACAATATCTTTCCCTCATTTGCAAGAAATAACTGCTCATATTAATTTTATATACATATTTAATTTCGTCCATTAAAAAGGGCAAGAGTAAATATAATGTTTCAATACTAATTTTAGAAAAGAGTAATACGAAAATTGGTTGAAGTTAAAGACGCAGACAATATACTAAATAAATTAATCAACTTACCTTACTCCTCAATAATTGAGCATTTTCCTGTTTTGCTGCTGACTCACTACATCGAAGAGCTTGCAGTTGTTCCGTCAAGCAATTATGATCTTCCCATGTTTTATGCAGCATCTTTGTCTTATTTGCTAATTCTTGCTCCAGAACCTTTCTACTAAGTCTTAGCTTCTCTTCTCCCTGCGGCAGAAACATAAGGTTTCAGAAACAGAAATTATAGCCAATTGTATTTATCTCTCCTTTGTGTTACGTTTTGAATGCATTTTCGTACAAGATATTGTTTTAAAAGAAGCAGGAAACGGGTTATCATGCGATGGTGAGATTTCAATACGAGGAAATAAGTACCACAAAACAGACCCCAAACACATAGTTTTCGAACACCTGCACAAAATAGTTTCTCTCTCTTTTACCCCCTCCCCCTCTCTTATATATATATGTGTGTATATATATATATATATATATATATATATATACATATATATATATATATATATATATATATATATATATATATATATTACACATCAACAAGGACAATTTTCAACATGTGCAAAAAGTTACGCAGAACTCAATACACTGTGCACTAAAGAGTTGCTTCTTCGAAAACGAATGTCTTTTGAAGACTAAGTCAATCCATTGCACTAGTAGGGTAAATAACAGTGGCGGCTCGTTCTTAGGTTACACGGTTGCACAACCCCCAGAAAATCGAAAAAGATCTTTTAAAATCTTAGGAATATGCATTTTCCTTTTAATGACATTCAATATCCAAGATATTGCAGCATGAAATCATTTTACATTGAAATCATTTTGAAACCAAAGAGCGCCCAACTGGCGCTCTCTTCGGTGTCTGGTGTCTTGCCGGGAATTGCACCACGCTCTTGGCTGTATTACTGGGTTTACTGATTTACTCTTTGGTCCTTCGATTTCACACGGGGAACATGCGGCCTCTTGGTGCAGCAACCAGACTAGTGGCGCTGTCTAGCGCTGGGCGGCGACGGAGGAAATCTCAGGGGAATACCCATATTCAGTCTTCGTCTGACTCGCTTCAACGTAATTTTATGATTTTCGCTCGTTATTGAAAGAACACAAGCTAAGTCAATTATTGACGATATTAAATGCATTGTTTATGATATTTGGAGATTTTTTTTCATTTGATATTAGGTTTGTTGATTCAAAACGTACATTTAATGAGTTCTTTGTGTAAAGGTGGCGGTTTTGGATGGAAGTCCCTTAGTGTCTCGCGGAAGCCAGTGTGACTGCAGCAGGCCAACAGTTTGCGAGCGTTATTGTGAATACGAATGTGTGTCCAAAATTTTTCATTATTGTCAAATAATGCTTTACAGAACATTAGTTATCTCCTAATGAACTTAGCATTTTCCAAATTCCAAACTTTTACCTCGCAAGCTTCTATTGTCGAGAGAGGAAATCGCATAAAGGTTGTACATACGGGGGTTCTTGCATTCACGTTAGAAATAATATCAATTATATCTTCTTGACAGAATTAATTGTGCGTTCCGTTTCTTAATTCACTTCTCTCTATAGCACGTCGCACAAAGTGTTTAACTGTTTTTGACTAAAATAAATAAATAAATATACATTGGTAGTGATGCTTTCGAAATAAAATTTTATTTGTGTAAAACGTGTCGAAGTAAAAGTACTTGCTGCAATGTGTTGGAGTACAACTTAAATGCCCAGTAGAAATCAAAGCCAGAACCACGTGCGCGGGAGGTATACTGTACATGCCTTACAGGAAGCCGACGGGTAAAATTATGTAAGTAATGTTTCAATATAGACGTTTACTTAACTTAGTTTTAATTGATTTAACTTGTTCACATTTTATATTCGTATTTTGAATTTTGGAAATTAAATATCCATCATTCAACGAAGGTGCAACCTCCACTCTGTTGGGACACTGGTAAATAATCCAAAGGCCAAGAAGGCGCAAAAAATTACATTTATATTTCATATTTCCAGATTCTTCCATTATGATGTTTAGAGCTGCCCAGTTCATGAATCATCAAGGAGTCAATGCCTTGCATTGTTCAAATTGCGTGTAACGGGAGGAAGTGGCCGCAATATTTGAGGAGGAAAGAGAACATAGGATTACGGATGAATTATGGAATTTGTTTAAGAATACTCTATTTTCACATTTTTAACAAATCTGGGCCTCTAGGATTTCCAACCCGCGGGTCTCTAGAACGGAACAGTATTCCCTGTAGGACAATTCAGTTCTCCTCGATCGCAAGATGAACTCATTTTCGAAAAGTACATTTTTGACACCGTGTGGCAAATTAAACAAAAAAATATTTTTAATCAGGATGACCATTCATTTCGTTGAACAATTTTCCCTTTCTTTTTTCCTGGTTTTTACTAATAACATTTGTAGTCTCATGATCGGACTCCTTGACTTGCGGGGCCCCGGGCGATCGTTCTGCCTACGCCTAGCATCGACAGTTTCTGCATTTTGATTGTGACCTGCCTCCTTCTCTGATACTCATCACCAAATGTTTATAATTCACATTTGCGTACAGAATTTACTTGTGGATGTTACTTGTTAATTTGGCAACGACAGATCGCGTTTCTTCTTCCTTTATTGTAATGGGATGTCATATAACCTGAATCTCAAGGGTTTGACTGCAATTTTACCTTTAAGTCTTCCGTTTATTTGCTTTTTACATTATTGCTATGGAGTAGAGACAAAGTTATGTAGCGCTGCGCAAAAAAACAGGCAAATTTTCGGCAGAAAAATTCTTATTTCAGGGCCCTGGTAACGAAAGAATGGACAAATCCAGGTGCTAAATTTAGAAGACAAAAATCCTCTAACACGTGGTGTAGCCAGAGTACGTGTCTTGAGGGTCCTTGATACCGAAATATCGAAAATCGGCAAAATGTTTGTCTGACCATCCGTCTGTGAACAACGCTAGCGGCGAAACCGTTCAGGCGTCTTTATCAACATTGATATTCCTCAATCGATCTGGCTGATATCGCGGCGCCTTGAATTTGAAACCGATATTTTATTTCGGAGGTACTTTACATGAAGCCCCTGAGGTATTTTCCAAATTTTCAAAAAAAAAAAAAAATGACTCCATTGTTTTTGTTTAAATTTTGTTGTTGAATAGTGTGAATGACGTTTAAGAGAATGGTGCAGATCTCATGTACGTTGAAAGTTCTGATTTTTCGAAAATTGCAAAAATTCAAAATGTTCGTCTTCCTACAACTACAATTATTATGATAGAAATTGTTTCCCTTAATGAAATCTTTTCTATAGATAGATTTTGAAGTACGGTCATGTACAATTTTTGGAAGATTTGAGTTTTTTTCGCGTAATTTTGCGTGAAAGTACTGGCGAGAAAGTACGTGCTGTTTTAGCACCACTAGTTTGTTAATGAGATATGGTGGGAAATTGTATATAACGAAGTTACACGTGTGACAATTGCTCGTGATTGGTAGGCAACTCATTATTAATTTGTTTTTGGCGGGTCACGTTTTTATCACGTTCTGACAAAATTTGGAGTAGCTTTTGAGAAAATGAGTTTTTTAATTTCCTGTTTTTCACGCAAAACTACGCCAAAACTTCTCAGTTTTTGAAAAACTGTACGTAACCTAATTTAAAGAGGCGCCTTTGAAGAAAAGATTTCATTTTAAAAAATCTGTCTTCAATGCTGTAGTGATAGGAAGACGCCGAAAATTTCTGAACTTTTGCAATTTTCGAAAATTCGGTAAGTTTAATAAAAATTCAGAATAATACATAATTATTTTTGTAATTCCCGGATTCTCTCAAAATTACCTACCTGCGGGTCTTTAGTTTTTGTGATATACCCTTCACTCATCAATGAAGTGGGTATTCAGAAATTTCGTATTTAATGTACACTACGAATGAATTACTTCACAATAGAAACAAAAATTCAGGCCAAAAGAATAAAACTTGAATAGAGCAAGTGAAAAAATCAATTATTAGAATCTATTAATCATTTTAGATAACAAACGAGTCTGCGAAAATGCAGAGGTAACAATGACGTGAATTTCTATTATTGCTGTAAACGTTTTATTTCATTCGTTACTAGCAATGGAATTGTGAATAATGCCGCACACACGAGTGCAAAGAACAAAGAAGTTTTGAGATACTGAACGTAGGAAAAAAGTCTTCGATGCCATCTTACCTGCCTCAGTATCTTCTCCCTGTCTTCGGCGAGCTGCGCCTCCATCTCCTCGAACAGTCTTTGGACCTGCAAAGAGAAGCATCGGTGAAAACCTTTACGTCTGGAGGCGCACAGCTAGTGGCAAACGCGTTCCTCAAGAGTACATAGTGAACTGAACACCCGACCCTTGCGTTCATGCTAACTATGGGAATGCAGACTGGTTATGAGAAGCAAAACAACTTTTTTCACGGTAAGTTATGACTATTAGGTGTGGACTTTTGTTTTACTTGCTTTCAGTATTGTGATTTCTTTCAATACCATTTCGTATTTTCAACTAATCGAAAGGATCAATTTTGGTGAAAAAATCGTCTCAATTTAATTGCTTGTAATTATTTTAATGTCTTCATATGAGTTTGAATGTATGTCTACTAATAATGTAATATAAATATATTGCCGCAATGTCATCCCAACTTTGTTGATAAAAATGATTATGAAAAAATTAATTGTATGAGCTCAATGAAATTAACTGGAATGAGATATTTTAAATAATACCCTTGATATATGAGATGAATAAACTATGTTCACTTTATTTTCAATGTCAAAAGCAAATCGACCATAAAATTTGGAAATGTAGCCCGTAAACAGATCAGCGTTGAGGAAATGTTTTCTTCGCCACAAAATCGAAAAGACCATCCCCTCAACATCTGTTTTTGTCTCAAAAAGCTTTTACGACGTCCTTCTGCTTCCCCGTTATATTTTTGCAAGTTTTCCGCCCCTATGCACTATCCACCTGTAAGAAAGTCCGAAAGATGTTGATTTACTTGAAAATGCTAACATATTAACAAGTCAGACATTTCAAAAGTACTGGTGGTACAATATATTCAAATATTTATATAAAAATGCAAACGAAACTCTTGAAATAATCAACAGGAACAGGAAATGAATAATGTAGCCACAATGTAGGTGACTACTTTCAAGCATGAAAGAACCTTGTTGCAAAAACTTGATGGGGTAGCAGAATAGGGTCATACATTTTTTCTGAGATGAACCATGGGTTGAGTAGTACGACCAATTGATGTGGAAGCATACGAAAATAAACGCAGAACAGTGTCGTTAGTGGTAAGTTTGAGTGTTTGATAAAGGAACAGATCACTACTAAACCTCAACAGATCAACCTCAACACCTCAAACTTAACCTCAACTAAACCCCAACACCTCAAAACCTCAACAGATTACAACTAATGTTTCCATTAGTTTATCTTAGTGAGCTTTTGAAAATTTATCTTCGCACATCCATAACGTTTTAATAAACGCATTCTAAGCAACTTGTAATTGACTAATATATAAATAATTGAAGGGATTGGGACATTTAGTGAGTTTTGTATTTTTACAATTTAGTGCCAGTATCCAAGAATTTTTCATTTTTAGACTCTTCCTGCAGCTTTCTATATCCAACCATAGTGTATTGTGGGAATTCCGATTCAGTATTGTTGACGTTCTTATGCAAAGAAATAAAAGAGGTTATCTCCGTCAACATAGTATTGTTGTTATACGAAGATGACCTCTTTTATTTCTTCGCAACCATAGTGTAGTTAAGGGAGCAACATTAATCCAGCGTTTACAAGATGAAGTGCGTTTGGACAGAAGGAAATTCACGCTTCACTGGGTGAAGTGCGCTACCTCGTGCTTGTGCTCGTGCTTGTGTCGCTCGAGCGTCATCTCGAGCTGCTGGTAGTCGCGCTGGCGGCGCCACAGCTCGCGCGCCAGCTGCTGCAGGAAAGCCTCCAGGTCGGCCTGCAGCCGCGCGCCGCCCTCGTCGCGCGCGTGCCGCCACAGCCGCCGCAGCGCATCGCCCCTGCGCGCAACAACACAGCAATCACACTCACAATAATTGATTGATTGATCCATCCCCCTGCCCGCAACACAACAATCACACTCACAATAATTGATTGATTGATTCACCCCCCTACCCGATACACAACAATCACACTCACAATAATTGATTGATTGATTCACCCCCTACCCGCCACACAACAATCACACTCACAATAATTGATTGATTGATTCACCCCCTTCTCGCAACACAACAATCACACTCACAATAATTGATTGATTGATTCACCCCCTACCCGCAACACAACAATCACACTCACAAAATTGATTGATTGATTCATCCCCTGCCCGCTACAACACAGCAATCACACTCACAATAATTGATTGATTGATTGATCCCCTACCCGCAACAACACAACAATCACACTCACAATAATTGATTGATTGATTCACCCCCTAACCGCAACAACACAGCAAATCACACTCACAATAATTGATTGATTGATTCACCCCCTACCCGCAACACAACAATCACACTCACAATAATTGATTGATTGATTCACCCCCTACCCGCAACACAACACTCACACTCACAATAATTGATTGATTGATTCACCCCCTACCCGCCACACAACAATCACACTCACAATAATTGATTGATTGATTCACCTCCTACCCGCAACACAACAATCACACTCACAATAATTGATTGATTGATTCACCCCCTACCCGCAACACAACAATCACACTCATAATAATTGATTGATTGATTTACCGCCCTACCCGCAACAACATAGCAATCACGCTCACAATAATTGATTGATTGATTCACCCCCCTACCCGCAACAACACAGCAATCACACTCACAATAATTGATTGATTGATTCATCCCCCTGCCCGCAACACCACAGCAATCACACTCAATAATTGATTGATTCATCCCCATGTCCGTAACAACACAGCAATCACACTCACAATAATTGATTGATTGATTGATTCATCACCCTGCCGCAACAACACATCAATCACACTCACAATAATTGATTGATTGATTGATTCACCACCTGCCCGCAACAACACAGCAATCACACTCACAATAATTGATTGATTGATTCATCCCCCTGCCCGCAACAACACAGCAATCACACTCACAATAATTGATTGATTCATCCCCCTGTCCGCAACAACACAACAATCACTCACAATAATTGATTGATTCACCCCTACCCGCAACAACACAGCAATCACTCACAATAATTGATTGATTGATTCACCCCCAGCCCGCAACAACATAGCAATCACACTCACAATAATTGATTGATTGATTCACCCCCCTACCCGATACACAACAATCACACTCAGAATAATTGATTGATTGATTCATCCTCCTGTCCGCAACAACACAACAATCACATTCACAATAATTGATTGATTGATACATCCCCCTGCCCGCAACAACATAGCAATCACACTCACAATAATTGATTGTTTGACTCATCCCCCTACCCGCAACACAACAATCACAAACACAATAATTGATTGATTGATTCACCCCCCAGCCCGCAACAACATAGCAATCACACTCACAATAATTGTTTGATTCATTCCCCTGTCCGCAACAACACAACAATCACTCACAATAATTGATTAATTGATTGATTCACCCCCTACCCGCAACAACACAACAATCACACTCACAATAATTGATTGATTGATTGATTGATTCATCCCCTGCCCGCAACAACACAACAATCACACTCACAATAATTGATTGATTGATTAGTAAGTAAGTAGTAGCAAAAAAGTAATAGAATGTTCAAGAAAATTTCATTTTGTAGATGAATTCTGTGAGGAACGTTTCTTTGACGTACTAGACTTCAAAAGTTTAGTGTTTAAGACCATAAAACGCTTCGTTTAGGAGTTAATTAACGATATAGATTAAGAAATGCAGCCGAGTGTTGTGGCCAGCATTGACATGAATATTTAAATGCATTTTTTTAAAGAAATCCTTCATATTTTTAAAGTCAAAGTGCAATTCATCACGTCTCCGAAAAGTTCTCTTTCTTTAGACCTCATTTATAAAGTTTATTATTATTGTTGTTGTTATTATTATTATTACAAACTGTATTATTGTTGTTTATGTTACAATTGTATTATCAAGAACAATAAATAAACATCATTATTTATTGCGGGCATGCCTATCATCAGTAATCATGTGTACATAATTGTAATAGTTGTAATTGAAAATTTTGTAACTCCAATATTCTTGACATGAAAATAAAATTGAATTGTTTGCATTTTCTAATTTTCATTGCCACAACCATTTTTTACATACACAAAATTTATTAACATTAAATATTGTTATGCTTGTTCCTCTCGGCAACGATAAAACAGCGCTCTTTACTTTCTCTAACTTATCGTTAGAAACTAATTAATAACCTGTCTATCTTTTCATTGTTTAATGTACAACAATAATAAATTATAATAAAATTTCATAATCAACTTTGTATTATTTATTATTTGTATTATTGTTACTACTATTATTATTATTATCATTATTACTATTATCATTATTATTAATTTTCATTGAAAAATTGGTTGAAGTTGAAAGATATGGATTTGTGGAAGATTGGATTAAGATTTGGATAAGCATACGAAGAATTAAGAATTTGCAACACTTTTAGCATTGTCTACTGAACGTATGTAGAAACAACAGCTCGGAGAAGACAAATTATAGAGAATATTTTGAAGATGAATTTGGATTTGTAAGGATCTTTTGAATTGGGTCTTGTAAGTCTGCTCCAAATAACAGGAACGAGAGTCATGGTCATGTCATTTAAATGTTAAGGAAAACTCATACCAATGTGAACTCGATCGTCTACTTCGCGCAATTTTCTCAGCAAATTATGTGACACTTGTACTTGAATTGTAAGATAAACATGTAATCACCATGCCCATAAAGTTAAGTATTGACAGATTGATCATACATTTGCATACGTAACCGGAATTAATTATGCCTCTATTAGGTCCCAAGCCAGATCTACAGTAATAAATCGGAAGGTGGCGACGCACATTGGGAAAAAAGCCCGAAAAGCTGGCCAAAAGTCAAATAAAGTGCCAATCTCGTATAAAACATTTTACCTAGGGGTTTTTGGGGTCCGAATCTGAAGTTATATTTGCAATTATTTAAAAATTGGAATAAATAGAGACAATAATACATCAGAAAATTGATTTATAAATCATTCAGTCTCGTGTGTCAGAAAACAAAATCGTATATCTTGATGCTGCTTGCCACATTTTCTCACACCTCAAATTCAGCACAAAAGGTAATGTCTGTTTCGAAACATTGCTAATTCTGACGCGACAACCATTCTTTTCCGACAATTCAGTTTCGAGAAAATTCACTTGTTCATTAAAATTGGAATTTAAACATCTCAGTAGCAACAGAAATATTTCCTTCTACGTATGTAATATTACTTCATCGTGAGATCCTGAAACAACGATCAGTGCACTTCACAACAATACCTACAACAAATACTAAGCCGTGCTGATAAATCATTTCTTTTTATTTAATTTAAATTAACAAGCTAATACTTTTTTTGACACGCCTGGAGAATGTAATTCTATATTTTTTTTAGATTATTTTATCTGTATCAGTATTTTACGCACCACCAGGAATAGCTTCCACTTTATTTAATGAACAATGACGATTCATATCCCAGTTAAACACGAAGTGTATGTAGGTGAATAACAAAAGAGCTATATTACATTTTTAACAAAACCACAACACACGGTAGTAAAACGCACTCTCTAAGACTGTAGACACAAACAACGACTTCACTACAGTGCGGGAGACTTAGTACTGGCAGCTAGCAAATACCCTTTCAGGGCGGCGCAATAGACAAGGCACCACACCCAGGCCATTAACCCTCATCCTCCACCCCGCAGCCCGGTACTTAAGCCCTTTGGGCCGCCTGAACTCACGTAGTCATTTCGTGGCTTCCAAACAGCAAGACAGAGACGGCTCAATTTACATTCCATGTTTTCTGTTAAAATATTGTGAAATTCCATTTCATTCAATTTCTTGCATAGATTTACAAAATTACCACAATATTTAATGATATAACCCTCCTTTTCTTTCTTTCATTTTTTAAAATGTTAATTCTATATCTAAAATTATATATTTTATAGTCATGTGCTATTAGTAATCTATTAATCCTAATGTTTTTTTGTTTTGACTAGTGTTTTAATTTGTTTATATTCCTTATCAGGAAACTGAGAATGTTTGAAATTGTTACACCTACACTTTTATTGCAAATACACTTGAACAGAATATCCTTTTATGTGTAGTTATTGAATAAAATCTAATGGTTTGAAAAACATAATATTTAAGATACTTTTGTTTATATTATTTGCCATATCATTCGTTAGTATTCAGAATATTCATCATCAATTTCATTAAATGTTGAATGTGGCTGTAGCAGACACAGTGGCACTGACGGACGTAAAAACTTTGGTTTTATGCTGGTAAAATGATGAAATTTTGAGTTACTTTTAAAAAACCACAATATTTGGAAGAATAAATTAATATAATAAATTATTATAACAAATTTTTACTAATTATATTAATACTTTGCACTTTTTGTGAAGTTTCCATACGCTCGTTTTCCGATGAACATCTTATTTGTGATATTATTTATAGTTCTACAACTGTATTAGCAGATATTATCAAGTAATTGTTACGGATTCTATTAAAAAATATAAAAAATAATATTTTAAACACCGAAAAACTGCGGTAGAAGGCTCTAGTCTTAATTTGTATCCTCTTAGAACATCAAATTGTAATGTAAATAAAATGAGAGCAATTTGAATTCCAATTAACATATTATAAATTTAAAAAAAATTCAGTAATAATTACTAATAATATCGATAATATCTTTAAGAACCAAATAATAATTCCAGATACAATTATAGACTCTTGGAACAAAGTTAAAAACTTGTAGTTGGATTGAGCACACTTGTAGTTGGAGTAGCCACATAAATTACAAAATCGATAATAGTATATATTTCTTAATATGAAACTTGTGTTCCGGAATTAGTCCTTTCCTTACAATTCCGTAACATTTTTGAAAAATTGTTGCAGTTTTTGTGCAATATTGTAAGCATGATGTGCAGTTTTAACAAATAAAAAAATGTTAAGAAAATTCCGCAATTTCAGATTTGTAGTGTGTGCGACCACACTAGTGGTTGGAGAAATCACACTTGTAGTTGGGGTGGCCACACTTATAATTAGGTGGACTGTAATTTATTTAAATTAGTAGTCGGGGTGGCCACACATGTAGTTGGGGTGGCCACACTTGTAGTTGGGGTGCCCACACTTGTAGTTGGGGTGGCCACACTTGTAGTTGGGGTGGCCACACTTGTAGTTGGGGTGGCCACACTTGTAGTTGGGGGGGGGCCACACTCGTAGTTGGGGTGACCACACTCGTGGATGGGGTGACCACACTCGTGGATGGGGTGACCACACTCGTGGATGGGGTGACCACACTCGTGGATGGGGTGGCCACACATGTAGTTGGGGTGGCCACACTTGTAGTTGGGGTGGCCACTCTTGTAGATGGAGTGACCACACTTGTAGTTGGGGTGACCACACTCGTGGATGGGTGACCACACTTGTAGTTGGGGTGACCACACTTGTAGTTGGGGTGGCCACACTTGTAGTTGGGGTGCCCACACTTGTAGTTGGGGTGCCCACACTTGTAGTTGGGGTGCCCACACTCGTAGTTGGGGTGCCCACACTCGTAGTTGGGGTGCCCACACTCGTAGTTGGGGTGCCCACACTCGTAGTTGGGGTGCCCACACTCGTAGTTACCACACTTTTAGTTGGTTTACCTACATAACTTACCAAATCGAAAATAGTAATTTTTTCTTCATATGAAACTTGTGTTTGGGAATTAGTTCTTTCATTACGGTTGTGTAAAATTTTTTAAAATGTTGCAGTTTTCGTGTAATATGTGTGTAATATATGTGTAATATGTGTGCAGTTTTCGTGTAATGTGCAGTTTTAACAAATAAAAATTTTTAAGGAAATTCCGCATTTTCAGATTTGTAGTTGGGGTGGCCACACTTATAGTTGAGAAATTCACTACACTTGTACTGGGAGCTGCCACAGTTGTAGTTGGAGTGTCCACACTTGTGATTGGAGCGATCACATTGTTTGGGGTGGCCACACTGGAAGGTTAGAGTGGCAGCATAAATTACATTATCGAAAAATATAATTATTTCTTCATAGAAACTTGTGTTCCAGAATTAGTTCATTCGTTGCCGTTATGGTAAATTTTTGAAAAATTGTTGCAGTTTTCACAAGTGTGAAAACTGCAACAATTTTTCAAAAACACACAGGCCACACTTGAAGTTGGTGTGGCCACACTTGTAGTTGGTGTGGCCACACATGAAGTTGGGGTGACCACACTTTTAGTTGAGGTGGCCACACTTGTAGTTGGGGTGGCCACACTTGTAGTTGGGGTGGCCACACTTGTAGTTGGGGTGGCCACACTTGTAGTTGGGGTGGCCACACTTGTAGTTGGGTTGGCCACACTTGTAGTTGGGGTGGCCACACTTGTAGTTGGGGTGCCCACACTTGTAGTTGGGGTGGCCACACTTGTAGTTGGGGTGGCCACACTTGTAGTTGGGGTGGCCACACTTGTAGTTAGGGTGGCCACACTTGTGAATGGGGGTGGCCACACTTTTAGTTGGGGTGGCCACACTTTTGAATGGGGTGGCCACACTTTTAGTTGGGGCACTTGTAGTTGGGGTGGCCACACTTGTGGTTGGGGTGGCCCCACTTGTATTAGGTGTGCCCACTTGCTTAGTTGGTGTGCCACTTGTAGTTGGGGTGGCCACACTTGTAGTTGGGGTGGCCACACTTGTAGTTGGGGTGGCCACACTTGTAGTTGGGGTGGCCACACTTGTAGTTGGGGTGACCACACTCGTAGTTGAGGTGACCACTTTCGTAGTTGGGGTGGCCGCATTTGTCGTTGGCGTGGCCACACCTGTAGTGTGGGTGGCCACACTTGTAGTTGGGGTGATTACACTTGTAGTTGGGTGGCCACACTTGTAGTTGGGGTGACCACACTCGTAGTTGGGGTGGCCACATTTGTCGTTGGCGTGGCCACACCTGTAGTTGGGGTGGCCACACTTGTAGTTGGGGTGATTACACTTGTAGTTGGGTGGCCACACTTATAGGACACACTTTAGCTCATTTGTAACGTGTCAAACGTAGGTTCCAGAAATCAAGAGATTTTAGGATTCATAATGGAAGTGTCCAAAAAGAGTTTTAGAGCACCGTGGAAACCTTTCGCACAATATCAAAATAAAGATAAAAAGGAAAAAAAGGATGTTACAGTCCATTACAAATTCAAATTAACTTGACCCACTCGTGATTCATACACAATGTATGAATGTGATAATCCTTTAACTTGATCCATAATAGATACGTGTTCAGAATTTATCGCTGCTTGTGACGTCAAATACACGCTTTCCGGTTTAAAAGTGGCAGTTGACAGATCTGGCAGTGGCAAAAGTATCATTGACAGATCTGAGGAGAAATCTCAAATATTAGAATCTCACAAATACGATCCAAGAAGTACTAATATAACCTAGAATCATGAGATCCATATGATTGAATCACTACAGACCTATCTATAATCGACAAATCTCACAAGCTCACGCCGCAGCCTTCTAGATACGGTCTCCACTTTAAAGAGATTGGGTGCGGCCTTGCGCTATGGAGTGGAGCGTAAAGCCGTACCGTGCGCGTAAGGTTCGTAAACTACGTCAACCACGTGTCTGGTAGTGCAAAGTTCAAGACGTGACAAACGATTGATTGATTCGTGTTTCCGGGCGCGACAACTACTTTGGTCATTAGTCCCGTTAGTGTAGTGCATGTTTTTCTCGGGAGATGGCGGTGATCTTCCTCCGCTGGAAGGCGAGATCCGGCGCTGACCTACCGTCGGCTAGTGGACTCTCCAGGACTCTCCCTCCAGCGAGGCACCGCCCTAGCCGGGACAAGCTCTAAGCTCCCGACCGGTCTCCCGGAATATGTGGTAGTGTTTGTTAGTGTAAGTGTATGTGTGTAAGGGGAGAGGATAGGACAAGGAAGAGGAAGGACAGATCGCGCACGCGGTCCGTGGCCCGTTTAGTAGGGTACTGCTCCGGCATTCGCCTGGGGTTGATCGGAGAAACCACGGAAAACTACCGATCATAGCAGCCGGCCGCTAGAATTCTCCTCCAGACAGCGACTGGAGTCGACCTAGCTGAAAAGCTGATGTCGAAAATCCTGCCGCCCTGGGGAGTGGGAACCTAGGACCTCCCGGTCAGAGGCGATGCAGTGACATCAGTTGATGCACTGAGCTACCGCTACCGGTGTGACAAACGAGCTGAAACCGCCATTCTCGTGCGTGCGACCCTACCCGTGCAGGCCGGCCGCCGTCAGCTGCTGCAGCAGGTCCTGCAGGTGCTCCTCGTCGCCGTCCTGCGTCTGCAGGCTGATGCCCGAGTCCTCCCCGGAGAAGAGGTCGTCAGCGTCGTCGTGGGCTTCCACGCCGTTGCTCCTCGCTCGAGAGTTGAGGAAGCGATCTGCAACAGAGCACAGCTATTTATTTTTTTTCTAGGGCTTTTATCCAGCCAACAGCCGGTTACCCTTTACGTCCCGATGGGACGCATATTCGACCATACACTAGACCAACACACTTGCGGGCTCCTCTGATCTGGGGTCAGCAGAACGCGAGGCCCTCCGCGACAACACATACAAAGTTAAGGGACAAACAACCATGCCCAAGGCGGGACTCGAACCCGCGACCCTTCGGACCGAAGCGCTGAGCCGGTACTCGCTCTTAGCCACCTCGGCCATCCAGGTCGGTACAGTTTCTATTTATTTTTTTAATTTAATTTTACGTCAAAAACAGTTAAAAACTGTGTGTGACGTGCTATGGAAAGAAATGAATTTTATGCACGTTTTCAAAATTATGTGATCCCATTCCTAAGCCATATACTAATTGAATTTGGAATACAGAAAAAAGGCGTTTTTTGCAAGGATTGTTAACAAAAGTATTCGCTCCGATGTAATAAAAACTCTTTTCAAGGTCAAAACAGCAATCAATTTGGGTTCTTACCCCTCATCATGTCCTTTGTCAGGGAATAATACTTCCTGCCGCGACGACATAGAGAACGACAATTTGAATAACTATATTTCCCACTGAATTCTGGAAGGCGTGCACTGATAATGAAGTTACATTTATGCCCAGGAGCAAAACAAGGAGCCATCTCAGTATTTGCTCAAAGGATCAGGTCTACCGGACGAAAAAACTGACAAAATAGTTCCATTGGATTGATTGATTGATTAGTTAGCGTTACGAGAACGTCAATTGGTGTTTACGGGCGTATCGATCTACGAGGTTGTTGGTCCCGTAAGTATAGTACATGGTTGTATCGCTGGCGGTAGCGCTGATCTTTTCCAGCCGGTTGGGGAGATCTACATCTACTTACGGGGTTTTTCCCCAGAGAAGCTCTATGCTCTTGACTGGTCTTCCGACAAGTGTGGTAGTGTAGTGCATGTGAGTGTAAGTGTATGTAAGTTAGGGGGAGAGAAAGGAGAAGGAGGAGGAAGAAAGGTCCGTTTGTTAGGATACTGCTCCTACATTCGTCCGGTGTTGGTCAGAGAAACCACGGAAAACTACGGATCAGAACATCCGGTCACTAGAATTCTCCTCCAGACAGCAGCTGAATTCGATATAGCTATCAAGTTAATGTCGAAAATCTTGCCATTATCGGGACTCGAACCCTAGGACCTCCCGTCAGAGGCATTGTAGTGGCATCAATTGATGCTCTGAGCCACCTAAGCCGTCACTTCCGTTGGAGACAGTCTATCTGGAAAAGGAGATCGAAACGAGACCGAGGGATCACCAGAGAAATGCCGGGGATCGCCCCCCCCCCTGGAGAGTGTTTTGTTCTGTTTTAATATACATATGTTTCAGATTGTCATTCAATTCGTTATGGGATATAACAATACTGTGAGGTCCAATAAGTTTTTATTGACAATCACCTTGTAAGTGTATTAGTCACAAAACATTACAAAACGTTTCGGAGATAGATTATCTCCATCTTCAGATGATTAATCCATTGTTTCACATAAAAGCGGACCTCAGGCTGGAGATCAGCAAGCATATCATTCGTCCTCGCCCTTTGGAATCTTGACAGCACGTTGTTTTGTTCTGTACCGGAAAATTGTTAATTTTGTTCTTACCACTGTTAAAATTACGCCGATTCTAGGAGCCTCATTTTTTATTCACACATTTTTAAATGTTTAAATAAAGTACATTCGATTAGGAAACCCCAGAAAGAACATTCCTAGGATTTATTGAGACTGTGATGCGGAAGTGAACGTAGTCATCGTTTCACTCGGCAAACAGTCTATGCGCTTCCTTCTGGAGTTTTCAACGAACTCTATGGAGAAATTTTCCAATTTGCAGCCTGAGGATTATTTCTCACAATAAATGGTTTCCCTAAAGAACCTTACGGGGAACCTACATGAGAAGATACGAGCCTGAGAAAGTTTTGTTTTAATGCCAGCAGCTGTCTACTTTGCAAATCGTTTTGATTAGGTAGCGTTGTCTCCGAGCTCATGAAATTCATCCGACATCAGGTGAATACCGGAGCAATACCCTAACAAACGGGCCACGGATCGCGCGCGATCTTTCCTTTCCACTCTTTGTCATATCCTACCCCTCAGACACACTTACATTCACAGCAGCACACTATCACACATGCCGGAAGACCGGTCGGGAGCTTACAGTTTGTCTTGGTTGGAGCGGTGCCCCGCTGGTGAGAGATACTCGATTGGAGAAACGTTAGCCGACGGTAGGGCGGCGCCAGATCTCACCAGCCAGCGAGGGAAGATCACCGCCATTTCCCGAGCAAAAAAAATCTCGGACTAATGACCTTAGCAGTTGAAGCGCCAGTAATCACTAATTACGCAATAAATAAAATATCAAATTAATCTGTTTTTAAAGAGTTGATTTCTTGGTTTATCCACGTTTGGATCCCCCAATCACTTAAATCCTCTAATGCTCACCTGTACGACGTGTTGTCCAATCTTCACGACTTTCGTAGTCTGAGATTTCCTTCCGCACTACTTAAAAACACCGTCTCAATAGTTTTCGAGGGAAATTAAACAGAAATGAGAAATTTTTGAAGTCTAAATTCATCGCTTCCTGTCTTATTTTACATGTACATAAGCATAATACATTTCAAAGAAAAATAAAAAAAGATCATGATATCGAACAATTTTAATGTTCTCGTAATGTTCTCAGAAACAAATAAGAGAATTTCGTCAAATGACCAGAAAGAATTTGAGTTGGGGAAGTTTTCCTGTTTTAGAAACATCTGACAGTTTGGCACATTATATTTAAGAAACATGAAAGAAAATGACATGTCAAGAAATTCTAGTAATCGAGGTTGTAATTAATTTTAATTATATTTTTGGAAGAAAGTGTTATCTTTGAAGTTCAGTGAGTCATTTTTTATCTCTTAAGTTATTATTTGCTACTTAAGTTATCACAGTACTAATCGGTCATGTAACCCTATTATGTAATGTGACCATCCGTTTCCCCCGAAGCCTCGGAAAGCGGGTCACATTAATGTCCTGGACAAGAGACCAGCTGTTTGAACGCGCGCCAACGCGGAATGATATGAGAAGGTAACAATTACCTAAAGAGATCAATAGAGATCGCCACGTTAGATCGGGCGAGCCCTGTAGTTGACGGAGAAAAAGTCGTTCTTTCTCTAGACAACAGCGGACCAGTTCGGACGGGCCGACCACAAGACGGGAACTTGTGCTGCAACGGACTACAGGAAGGCATTCTATGAAAAACTCTTCAAGAAGACTAGAAGAGGTAATTATCTCCTTACAATTGATATAAACGTATTCTCAAAGAAAGAGACGAAGTGAAACATTTTAATTTTGCAATTTGAGAAGTGATAAGAGAAGTAATGAATAGGCATGAACTAACCAATGAATTCGTTTCTTTTATTTTCAGTTTATTTTTTTTTCTCTCGTTAATTTCGTTTATCGTCGTAATAGTGGCTCTTGTAAATCTGTAGTGCTCAATTTAAAAGAATTCGTCGCCAATACAATTCTATCTGAGCATACGAAAAGAGTTTCAACTGAATACGAGACGGTGGGCACGTGCTGATGAACAACGAGACTTCGACGGAAGAGCGAGCAGTTCTGTGGAGGGGACGGCGTCCTCAGACCGAGGTTGGTTACTTCAAGGCCACGCCGCTGGGAGCTTCGCGTCGCACCCGAGAAGCGAAAACGTAAGGTCGTGCCTAGCGAACAGTTTCTAGATATTGGAAGGAAAGTTTAGGTTGCAGTCTTGGCGTAGAAAAGAGGGGGAGACGTATTTGTCATACTTAACGATAAGAAAAGTATAATTACAATTTCTTTCCACCCCTAGCACGCGAGTAAAGAATCAATCTTTTCTTTCAAAAGAAAATTGGAAATGTACAGTTATAACTGGTAAAACTAGAAAATGAAGGAGTAATCAGTTACAGATATTCTCAGAATTGTTTTGTTGGAAGAGAGAGAGTAATTTATTACGGACAAGATCAATTCAGAATTGTCAGACTTGATTTTTAAGTAGAATTTGTTAATTTGTAAAAAGTAAACATTTCTAAACCTTTCTCATGATTGAAGAAAGTAGTAACTGTAATTGAATGTTCAGAGAGAGAGTAAGAAACCTTGTATATAGTGACTAGTGTGTGTTTTGTGTTTTTTTCCTTTCAGCAATTTATGATCAGTGTGTATTTAAATTATCTTCTGATTGGTTTGTGTAATTGTAATAACAGCAAAACTTTTATAGAATATATTTGAGTGTGTGAAAAGTGATTCTCCTTGTATTTTTTAAGTAATTGCATCCAATCCACAACGTTCTGCACGACCCTGAACCCCGACATTCTTCTTATAAATTTTTTTTTGTTTGCGTCCACCCAGAAAACCCCCATTCTGAGCTAGTCGGACGGCGGTCGTAATTGTTGACTTAATTAAGGTCGATAATGACCTTGCCGCCAAAAAAGAAAAGAAAATATTGATGGGGAAATGTTTCCCTTTCAAGAAAAGAAAAAAAAACGTTTTATCTGTCATATTCCTTCTCTATGAGATTGATTTGGGATCATCTACTACATTTGTTAAGAAAAAATTATCGTTACAAGTGCCAATTTTTTTTCAATTGGCACTGATATCTACTTCCCTTACATTATTCACTTTATGTAATGGAGGTCGGCGAAAGAACGATGAATCATAACAGTCGTCTTCGGTCGAGCCTCCTGTGAGCCATTCAGCTGTAATAAAGATGATTATCTCTGTCTGCGACCTCTCAAGGTGAAGGACACAAATGCACTCCAGCAACTGATGTCTGGTGGAGCCAATGCGTTGACTCCTGAATAACACTACGGCGTAAATTGATAAGTATGAGGAGAATCTACAATACAGTAAATCTGAAGAGGCACACCGAGGATTTTTCTCAAAGTTGGGGGGATGGGGGTTTTGACAGGTACGAGTGTCCAGCTGACACGATGTCTTTTCATTCAGAATTTTTCATTTATGATGAATATAAAAAATAGTTTAATTTGTTGTCTTAGATTTAATGTTTATAGATAAACAATTGATCTACTGAATGTTTTCGTTAATATACAAAATTATTAAAAGCTATATTTTAATGTATCATTGGCTTCTCGGGGGTATCAAGTTTTATATCTGAGAGTATTGTTGATGAGACGAGAAATATTTGGCGCTGGTTTAAAATTCACACTCTTTAGTATTAGTTCAAAATAATTTTAATTCCAAGTTTTAGAAACTGTTCTTAAGGGGATTGCATGAAGAGTACCTCGCCCAAGAATTTCTCTGGGATAATGCGACGAAGGTGGCATCTCTTCCCATACGCCCAAAAGCTACACCAAAGTCAACGAAATGGGGAGAACCATTTTCATGAATTCTTTCCTTGGGAGATGGCGGTGATCTTCCCCCGCTGGATGGCGAGATCCGGCGCCGACCTACCGTCGGCTAGTCGGGTCTCCCCCTTACCAGGATTCTCCCACCAGCGGGGCACCGCCCCAGCCGGGACAAGCTCTAAGCTCCTGACCGGTCTCCCGGAATATGTGGTAGTGTAGTGTATGTTAGTGAAAGTGTGTGTGTAAGGGAGGGATAGGACAAAGAAGAGGAAGGAAATATCGCGCGAAAGGCCCGTTTGTTAGAGTACTGCTCCGGCATTCGCCTGGAGTTGATCGGAGAAACCACAGAAAACTACCGATCAGAGCAGCCGGCCACTAGAATTCTCCTCCAGACAGCGACGGAATTCGACCTAGCTGAAAAGCTAGTGTCGAAAATCCTATCGCCGTCAGGACTCAAACCTAGGATCTCCCGGTCAGAGGCGCTACAGTGACATCAGTTATCACTGAGTTACCGCTCCCGGTCAGAAAATCGAGAACACAGATACATTGTCATGATAGAAGTCAACGTACATTCTGTCTGTTATAGTGTGTGCCATTACAATTCATTCATAAGGGGGAACGGAAACAAGCAAACTGGAACTCACCGAACCCTCCCAGGAACTGCTCCAGCGTAAGGACTCCGCTGCCCTTTACGTCCAGCGAGTCGAAGACGTCCTCCAACTCCTCGGGGGCCATCGCCACCTCACTTCGCATGCGCTGAAAAGCAAAACATTCGATATTAGACCTATTTCAACAGCACTTGAAAACTTGACAAACACGTATATGCAAGCGCGCACCACTACTGTCGACCGAGCAGCAGCAGTGAATGTTCCTTGGGAGACTCAAGTTGGAAAGAGGTTTAAAATCGGGAAAAACAAAGTGAAATGTTCATAATAAAGAGGGGATTGTCCGTGGGGTGAATTACGGTCAAGACTATCAAAACCAACTTACGTCGCGCGGAAGGATCATGGTTTGGAAATTCGGCAAAGAAAACAGAGAACAGATGTAGATAAATTTTCATTTGTAAAAAGAACGATACAAGGAGACTTTCCCTCAGAATGTCAACAATTTTAAAATTAGACTCAGTAAATATGGTAAATAGATTAATTTTGTAAAATTGTATTTGGTAACATGTAAATATTTTAATGTAGTTTGATGTTTGTTTTGTGTATTTTTAGTAATTCCTTAGAAAACGCTACCACCGGAAGTATTCTATGTATTCCTAAGTAGCAAAATAAATATTCTATTCTATAATACTCTAAATCCGCGAAGAGAACATACGATTTTTTCGAACCACAGAAAGGTAGGTGGTATTGATATGAAAATACAGTGTTTCAATTTTCTAAAGAGCTCACAACTTATTTTGGATATTATTCAACCCATTTCATTTTCAGTTTCTTGAGAACAGTGTTCGATGTGACTTGGTATTTTTGTAAACAATTGTGATTACTTAAATTACGCCTCTAAAAAGAGAGTCACCTAAGAATTCGAAATACAAAGGTCAAATTCATGTGATTATACTTTCCAAAATGATCATCCCAAAATGGATGAAATGTCTTTTCCTGAATGATGGAAGAGTTCTCCTCGTAACAGGGAAAGTAAAATTTTTAATTTATCCTCCTCTGCATCTCCCATGCCGTCACAACAACAACAACAAAACAAAGTTTTTAATTTCAAAAATAATAGAACTCGAAGGGGTCATTATTTCACTGAAATTCGATAAATCTGTGAGCGGGTTTAGAAAGTAAATAAAAATCTTTCAAAATCAAAAAAAATCCTCATTGTTCATAAATCATGATTGCTTTTAAAGTTACGACTTCAAAGTGCATTTTTCGGTGCTATTTGCGCATAAGTTTTATTATATTTCATTAAATATTAGGTATTGATTGAACTCTGCAAACTTGCTTGTCGTATCGTACGGCGGTATGCTTTTGACCACCTCCATATAATTTGCGAAGCTGCGAGGTTTTTGTAATCTTGTAGCGAGAAGATGCGGTGAAAGTGGTTTCAATTTTCACTTAAAAATCATCCCTTTATCATACAGGAAATCCATTCTCTATAAAAGTAGTGTAAGGAAAGATCCTTTCAATTTGGTCCATATTTCTCAAATATTCAGTAGGTTGACCGTTATTTTTACTTTCTCGCACGTACGTCCTAAAGTAGTAAAGAGAAAGTTTTATAAAGCCACAGCGGAAAGTGGAATTTTTCGACAGAAAAACTTATGTTGCGGGTCCCTGTTATAAAAAAAATGGATAAATCTTGCTCATATGTGAAGTAAATTACTTCTCACACTTTGTATAGTCAGAATTGAAGTTTTGTTGGTTCATGGAAACGAAAAATTTGCTTACGTCTGTGGCCAACGCTAGAGCCTAAAACGTTCAAACGATTTCTGTGAAATTTACTTGCCTGAACTTGAGGCCCTACGTATTTAAAACGATATGTTGATTTTTAGGGGATTTTTCTCATGAAGACTCAACATTTTCAAATTTTCTTAAATAAGTCTCCAAATTACTGGATTTTTTTAGATAGAGCGATTGCAAAAATGTTCATTGTAAAACTACAATATTGACACTATTTCCTAAATGAAATCTATTCTAAATAAGAGTTTTTCTACCAAGAATTAGCTGTTTTCCGGCGCACGATTGTATAACTTTCTCTTCTTACGAAGCACCGTCGTAAGGGCAAGGAATTAAAAAGTAGATCTTTCAATAAAGACAGAAATAATTTTCCGAAAATATGAGTACTTTTTGCATAATATTTGTTTGAAGGAAAGACAATGTTCAAAAAATATACTTTCACAAGTGGCTATACATTTTTTCTTCTCAATACGTTTATAAAAATAGGGTAGTCTCATTTTCTTTGAAAATTGCAAAAGTTACAAATAATGCGGGAACGTATGCACTGTTGATGCACGACTAGTTTTGTAATGTACGATTCTAATTGTTTCAATTTTGGCTTTGTACTGAGTACATCTTTAACGTTATGCAGCATTTTTACCACAATTTTATTCGCAATGTATATGGTGAAATTGAATAGGTCAGTTCGTCATAAATTTATTTAATCTTCTAAATAATAAATATTATCCACGAAATTGTAAGTTACATTCAATCGCATCTCAAGTTTGTAATTAAGAGCAAATATTCATTTTATTGTCAATTTCAGACAATAAAAATGACAAAAAAATGATTTTTTTTCAAGAACAAGATGTTTATGACTAAGTCTATTTTATTAAGGTCAAGAAACCATTGCAATAAAGATGTTTATAACTTTAACTTCTATCTCAAAATGAAAATATTTTTTTTCAACGCCAGTGAGGTTTGTGATAAATGCAAGAGCATCTACACCAAGATCCGCAACAAGTAAATGCAGGTGGTTATCATGACACTATAGTTTCAGTCATGATTTCCACTGATATGGAAACTTATGCAGTAATGTAATTGAAATGTGAGTTTAATTACGCAAGGTTGACCTCTAGTCCATAACCACAGGTGGGTATAGCTACTCACTGAAATAGCAGGCTGACTCGACAGCCTTTAACTGGAGCAGCTGGTAGCAGCCAGTCGCGAGTAATAAATAAAAACCCAGTGAAGGGTAATTATCTCTGCCGGACCGAATGATTTAATGATGTGATCACAAACATCCTTCATGTACAATTTGGATTTTTATGTACTTACTTATGATGTGACGAGGAGAAATTCATTCTTCGGCTCTACATTTCTTCCACTTCTTATGTGGAATTGGCGAGAGAAGTATCCAATGAGATGGTAAGCACACCTCAAATCCGGTTTTGAAATAATCACAAGATATTGAAGATTTATTTATAATTAAATTTAGTCGTCATTTCAGCCATCTTTCATTGCACACTACTGTTCCTTGCATGAAGATCGGAACCCTATTATCAGAAATCATGACTCGAGCTAAAGATAGGTCATTCATGACTCGAGCAAAAGACAGCTAAAATATTCAATTCACCTACAAATATCTCCCCAAGTAGTAAATAATAATCGTTACCAACCTCTCCAGCTCTTTCTGCAAGGCAATTCAGCACGCGAAACATTACATTTTGTTTTAGAATGCTATTATTAAAACGGTCAAATCATTTCTTTTCATGGATACTCCAATAAAATTTTAAACGAACGTTGCAAATGCAGGAGCACGTGCAGAATAATAAATATGAAAAAACGGAACATGAATATTCTGGCGTATAAGACTTCGTAGATTTTGAACTCATCCTCCCTGACAAATTTTCATTCGTATTTTTAAGCTGCTGTACGTGTTGTACAGTGCCTGTCGGCTTCCCGTGGAACTTTCATTATCTCCAAACCTCAGTTGCCAGTGAGTCTCCCTCGGCGAAAAGTGTTTTAAGCGGACTACTCTCTTTCGCTTTGTTAAGAAAATCTAATCTGGAAGGCTTTAATTTTTCCGGGAGCTTGCGAGGAGAATTCGCGAAACTAAAATTAAAGAAATGCTCCCCCTGAAGAGAAATGATGGCAACGCGGAGCGCCTTTCATTTCGCGCGGGAGAGCGGCTAATGGAAAGACGATGAGAGGGTCTGTGCATCGCTGTGAATTCCACCATGACAGTAAAGCGTGAAAAAAGCAAGGTGTTGTACAGAGGTATTCGCAGGCCGTTTGAATTTGACATCGACCAAACGTTCTCGAGGGAAATGAGGGTAGGAAACGAGTCAAAAGAAATCTTACAGGAGAGATATAATCGGAGAGAGAGAGAGAGAGAGAGAGAGAGAGAAAGAGAAAGAGAAAGAGAAAGAGAAAGAGAAAGAGAAAGAGAAAGAGAAAGAGAAAGAGAAAGAGAAAGAGAAAGAGAAAGAGAAAGAGAAAGAGAAAGAGAAAGAGAAAGAGAGAGAGAAAGAGAGAGAGAGAAAGAGAAATAGAAAAGAGTTACCTAATTACTAAAATAACATAACATAATAGCTACACCAATAGCGGGAAAACAGAGAATTCCCCCCCCCCCCCAAAAAAATAGCTCTTACTGCCATGCCCTAGTAATGAAAAAACGGATAAATTATGTTCCTATGTATAGTAAATTTCTTCCTCTAGCACTTGGTGGTGTAACCAGAATGTGTGTCCTCGATACCGAAAAATCTTTTCGATCCTCGATACCGACAAAATGTCTGTTTGTCCGTCCGTTCGACCTCGAATAGCGTAGAAGATGCTTAAGAAAAAGGTGACAGTCTCAAGTTCGCTAAAATACCAGATTTTTCGAAAATTGCAAAAGTGCAATTTTTTGGAGGCGTCTTGCTACAACCACAATATTGACGATAGGGATCTTTTCCTTAAGAAAATCTGATCTTTAAAGACAGGTCTTAAAATAAGGTCACGTTCAATTTTTCGAAAGTATGAGTAGTTTTCTTGTAATCTTGCACAAAATCGTGCACAAAGTATATACAATTAAAAACTTTTAAAACATTTTTTCTTAAAAAACGCTCCAATTTTTTTCTTTCAATTTTCTCCTCATATTTATCAAGGGACGGTACAAAGAAGATGGTGCTAGTCTCATTTTCGGAGAACTCTGTATTTTCGGAAATTGCAAAGAGTTAACTTATCAATGCTACAACATTGAAGATAGAGATTCTTGCTTAGATAAAGTCTGTTGTAAAAAATTAACTTTTTGAAAAGGTCTTGTACAACTTTTGGAAAAAAACGAGTAGTTTTCGCGTAATTTTGGCTTGAAATTAATGCAATTTACAAAAAATAACGTTTTCTCAGAAATCGTTCTATATTTTTTCGTCAAATTTCTCCTACTGTTAGAAGGGACGTTAACAAATGCCACGGGTCTCCTTTTTGTTGAATTCTCTAAATTTTCGAAAAGTGTCATTTACAAATAATGCGAAAAAGTATGTGCTGTGTAAGCATCGCTAGTTTCAGAAGTACCGCAGAGATCGCACCACTTTCATGTATCTATGTAGCTGAAAACATTTCTATGTAGCTCTAATCTTGAAACTTAATTGTATTAAAACTTTATGAAATTATTTATTTTTGTTTCGGACTATTTTCATGTCACAACTACCGATTATGATCACAAAAATGCTCCAGAATTGTTCAAGTTGCATACCATGCCGTCCATCTAAGTTCGAATGACTCTTCGATGAATGAAACCGCCCGCTAAGTTCTTGGAAAAAAGCTTCACTGTTCAAATAAAATAATGCATTCTCAGTGGGGTGATTTTTTGAGTGATCCTGGATAACGAATTCAGAAATCGATTTGTCATTTTCAACTCTATTCACTTTATTTGCTTACTTCAGCAGGTGCACGAACAATTCTTTTAAAACTATGTTGGTAGGGACATTGCTAGGAATGTTGGCAGGGACGTGTTTATGGATGTTAGTTTGGATGTTAGTATGGTCCGTGAATGTCATCATCATACTTCATCTTAAAATGTTTCGTTTCCTTTTTTATCTCGCTTTTTTATGTACCAAAATGGTTTTGAGGTAAAAAGAGATAAGCGAGAGTGTTGTTTGTTATGCACTCAAGTTCGCATCAGCCATTATGATAACGTTTGTGAGTCCTTGAATTCTGACCCTTTTGTAATAAGAACTCAATAATTACTTTCTACTTGTATACATCAGCTGATGTATGGAATTTACAACATGTACCATATTGTTCACACATTCGATACAAAGTGTAACGTGAGTGAAGAGACGAATAACAATGGTTGGTGTAGAGAAGTGTTAGAAAGAAGCTTTCGTAAATGGTACTTCCTCTTTAAACGAGCGAGATCTTCATTTTTGCCGCAAGCAAAGAAGCGTGTTCTTTCAGCTTCATATAACAGCGACTGGTAAATTAAGCGTGTAAAGTAGTGGTAGAGAAATTCATATCTAAAACAAAGAATTCTTCGATGGCATCCGATGATTCATGTCCTAAACTTCACTTCAGATAGTGAGTGTGGGGATTTTGGTGCATGCCAGTTGGTTTATGTCCCCTTTGGCTTACCTAAGATCTCATTATCCACTGCGTAATAATAATTTTGGTTATTAAAGTGTTGTGTACTGACACATTTTTGTGCACTTATGATTTTATGGTGCATTCATCTATCTGTATTGGATTTCAATTTGTAGTCACTCCAAAGATGGATGGATGGGTTGTTCGATTGATTAGAGTTTCTGGGCACGTCAACTGGTAAGGTAATTAGTCCCGTAAGCAGTAAACCACCCCAGCCGGGACAATCTCTAAGCTCCCGACATAGATGGTGGTGTAGTAAGTGTAAGAATGTGGTAGTAAATAATGAGAATAGAATAAGGAAGAGGAAAGAAAGATCGCGAACGGTTCGTGGCCCGTTTGTTAGGGTACTGTACTGTCAGTCCCCTGGTGTTGATCGGTGAAACCACGGAAAACTACCAATCAGAGCAGCCGGCCGCTAGAATTCTCCTCCAGACTCCAAAGGTGGGACAATTACTTCTCCCATCATAGTTCTGGGAATAGTTTTGAACAACAGCATTTAAGTTTGATTACATTATTATTTCTTCTCTGAATATAAATTTTGCAAAATGTGTGTTATAATACGCAGTACCTTCTTGAACGAATATTCTAAAGATACAAACCGAAATGACTTCAGGTAAAAAATTATTTAATACCGCTGATTTATTTCACTAACATTTATTTGGATAAATTCCCAGTTCATCGTTCGATCAGTTGCTGTCGGAATGCAGAGGCCTTGGGAAGTGGGCGTCGCCAGCCGCGCTGCGACGGTGGCGGTCCCTGGCGTCACGAGCGCGAGTGTACACGACCGGACGCTCGTGCGATCGCCACGCCCCTCGCGGGGACCTTGGCGCGACGCGACGCGGCGCGCGCAGCCAGCGGCCAAGGCCGCTCCGACTTCACTCCACGCTCCAGACGGTTTGGATGCTTACCAATACATGCGACCAGTACGGAAAGCAACATTTTTAACCTGTAGACTTCGATACTACAATTTGAGTGACCATTCAAAATACACTATGCGCGCACGTTTTCTTGATCCTCCAGCTCCCGAGTTCTACCTCAGCCCGGCACAGCACGGCCCGGTAGAAAATATGGGCTCCACTCGGAACGTCACGGCTTAGTTTGCAGTGCTGCCCACCTTCGTCCTTTACAATGCGAGCTTCTCAGTTTTCTCTCTCTCTTTCTAACGACCTCTGCGTACGGTGCTCCTTGTTACTCGATAGTTTCTATAACTATTAATTATTTCTTAAGAATTAAAAAAAAACTTGCTTTGTTTCTCATTGTTTTGTAGTCCAAGACACACTATTTCGACGCTGAGTTTTCTGTCCATCAAGTTGAGAGCACTGCACTGCCGTGACGTAGATAGAACCCGCCTCTCCCCGCACCCCCTGCTGTGGAGTATCAAGAAAAAGTACGCGATTAGTACCTTTACCTTTTTTTTAAGGAGCAGGTGTGTTTTTTATTCCAATAAATTCGACTCTCCTCATTCATTGTGCCTTCACTGCTACCGATAGTAATGAAAGGAAACAATAGAACTTGAGACAACTCGAGTACCAATTCATATTATTGTCTTATCACATATCGTTTATATGAGTTCAGAGTTCAATAAGTGAACAGAGCTCAAGAAGGAATGTCACATGCATATTCTATGCTGAGAGTGTGTTGCTATGTAACAACTGAGATTGGGAAACGTGCGTAAATGTTTGTTAATAGCTTTTTGTTCTCTCTTAATGTTGGTTGTCTGTCACGCGTGTTTAATGCGTTTGCTATTCGCTATGATAGTTAAGACTTTTGAACACTAAAAATCAGTTTCGAATATTTTACTCACTCTCAATACTTCACTTAAAGTTTTTTTCTATTTTAACGATAAATAAAAAAAAACCATTAACTGATATTATTCATTGGCAAAACTCTCATTTTGTTTTCAATGAATACTTATGACGACGTTTTTGCATGATCAATAGATGAAATAAATGTCGAATAATTAAACATATACAAGGTTACCAAAAGTTTAACAAGGAACAAAAATGCACATATAATTATTATACAAACTCCATTGCACTAACAGTCATTCAGAACGCAGTAGAGACTGCCTGTCGCTTGATTGCAGTAGATCTTAGAGAAGGGGAATTTGTAATGTGGAGGGGATTTCATCCACATAGTAGCAATCTGCTGTCCTCCCTCCACTTTCCACTCCCCTGCTGTATACCTTCCCTGCCCCTCTCCAAAGCACGCAGTCTGGAATCTGTAAGATAGGATGTGCGTGGGCTAACGCTCGCTCGTTGCAGCTTCTATTAATATCTTTGAAGGTCGACAGAAGCTGCTAAATATTGCAGATCGCCCGTCCTCTGTTTTTCGCCATGGCTCCCAAGGTCAAACTAATCTACTTCGACAGTTGGGGAGCTGGTGAACCTATTCGATATTTGCTTGCTTATGGAAACATTGAATATGAGGACTATCGAGTGCTTGTTGAAGACTGGCCAAAAGTCAAACCCAGTAAGTATGTCTTTAAATTTTAAATAATTTTAAATAATTTTTAATATAACTGAACAATTTTTTGTAAGAAACTTCATTCAAACAATAACATACTGCAACAATAATGCTTTCTCTTTTTTATTTTATTTAAAAAAAATGCATTAGTTATCCGTTCGGTTAAAGCCTTTCAGGGATTTTTAGTTTACATACTTGAAAGATTAAGTTGTTGGGATATTCTCAGGCGAATGTGGTTGGTAAGGCCCCAGTTGTAAATTTCATTTTCATATTTTTTGGAATTTGGAGGCGTGCGTCAGGATGTGAAGTGTTGAATCAGTGTGGGTGATGGTAGATGAGAGTGGAAGTCTGCAATACTATGGAGAGCGAAAGAGGTCTTTCGGGAAGCTTTCTCTTATAGTTAGATTCCCAACAGCCAAGAAAGACCTATCATACGAATCGAACTTGTCTACTGTAGAAAATAACCAAATGTTGAATGCATTTAATATACATTAGTGTTGAAGTAAAATAGCAGAGCTTTATTTTAACATTTATTTTATTTTATTTATTTTACGTCAGAAACAGTTAAAAACTGTATGACGTGCTATGGGGAAGTGAATTCTGGGCACGTTTTGAAAATTCTGTGCACGTTTTGAAAATTCTACACTAAGCCATATACTACTTGAATTTTGAATACAGAAGAAAAGAGCTTTTTTGCAAGGATTGTTAAAAAAAACGCTCCGATGTAATAAAATCAATTTTCAAGGATAAATCGGCAATAAATTTGGGCTCTTCTCCATCATGTCCTTCGTCAAGGAAAAATAAATACTTCCTGCCGCGACAAAATGGAAACGATAATTTGAATAACTATATTTCGCACTGAATTCTAGAAGACGTTCACATATAATTTGACAGCCTGAATAAGTTGATAAAGAAAGGTACGCAAATTAAAATATTAATACGGTGACTATCGAAAAGAAATAATTTAGTCCTAATTTCGCTTATTTCCATTTTTGGCAACACTCGCCCGGTTTTTAGTGGATATTTAACATGAATACGATAGTTTGATGGCTTATCAGGCAATATGTCATTCCCTAGAAAATACAGGATAAATTGAAAACTCGCAATGAAGCCATTCCACGAATGAGGGCACACCGACGGGGTGGATTACTCATGGGAATACCTCTCCGCGAACCGAATGACTCAAAATCGCAATAAGATGTGATTCTTGAAAGAGAAAAATTAACAAATTTTAGCTTTTAATCTTCTTTTGATTTATTGATTTTTTCGTGTTTCCGGGCGCGTCAACTGCTTTGGTCATTAGTCCCGTTGGTGTACTGCATGTTTTTTTCGCGGGAGATGGCGGTGATCTTCCCCCGCTGGATGGCGAGATCCGGCACCAACCTACCGTCGGCTAGTGGGGTTTCCCCTCACCAGGACTCTCCCACCAGCGGGGCACCGCCCCAGCCAGGACAAGCTCTTAACTCCCGACCTGTCTCCCGGAATATGTGGTAGTGTAGTGCATGTTAGTGTAAGTGTGAGTGTGTAAGGGGTGAGGATAGGACAAGGAAGAGGAAGGAAAGATCGCGCGAAATGTTCGTGGCCCGTTTGTTAGACTACTGCTCCGGCATTCGCCTGGTGTTGATCGGAGAAACCACGGAAAACTACCGATCAGAGCAGCCGGCCGCTAGAATTCTCCTCCAGACAGCGACTGAATTCGACCTAGCTGTCGAAAGTCGAAAGTCCTAGCTAGTGTCGAAAATCCTGCCGCCGTGGGGAGTGTAACCTAAGACCTCCGAGGTGCTGCAGTGACATCAGTTGATGCACTGAGCTACCGCTCCCGATAAATGTTCTTTTGCCGATACAATCTTCATTAAATGTTACATGTCAATTTGTTCCACAACATCTAGTAATAGCCATTCGTAGTATGTATGTGAATACTACTATAAGAGTAAATACAGGAGATGGACCAAGTAATGAATACAGAATAATAAATCAAGGCGTAAGACCGGGGTGTCCCATGTCACCCATTCTTTTTAATTTATGTTTTGATGACGTGATTAAGCGATGGGAAAGCCAATTGAAAACAAATTTTATCGGAAAAGTTGCCTTGAATACATCACTATTTGCAGATGATCAGGCTATCCTAGCAGACTCTGAAGAAAATCTACAAAGAGTGCTCTTTGTAGATTTTTCTTTGCTTTTAGGGAATTTTAAAAACATTTTAAGAGCACTCTATTGATAATTTTTGGCGATATTTTAGGTAATCTAAATCCGCCCCAATAATGAGAAATTTGTTGTCAGTTGGGTGTGTGGGGGGGGGAGGTTGCATATACTACCACTGGCGGATCCATGGGAGGGGGCACAGGGGCCATGCCTCCCTCCAAAAGACCTAGCGTTTTCCTTTATCTTCCTTCATTTGGCACAATTGATTTAAATAATTATTATGTTGAAATTACGTAATTGTTTAAACAATAATATTGTATAGAATCATATCTACAGTACTACATAAATAATATACAATATAATCACAAAAACGTTTTTAATATTTAACAAAAATCTTCGAACTTTTTTTCGATTCCCGAAAAAAAGTTCGGCTGGATCCGCCCCTGTGCACTACGCTATGAGACCAATGACTATAGCCGTTGACGCGCCCAGCAACACGAAATAATCAACTAATCAGTCGTTTCCTGCTTGGAGAGTTGAGAGGCGCATGATCGCCTCTTCTAGGTGTCGGGGCTGCCGCGTAGAGAGACTTCATCGACGCGCTCCCCCTCTCTTCTTGCGCCAAACGGAGCGGTCGCACAGCATGTGTTGTAACCCCAACGCAGAGGATTTCAATTCCACGTTTGGAAGCAGCAAAGAAACCTAGTTTTCTCGAAAACGATGTTTCAAATAACGAAAAGCGTTGCATCTTTTTTTCTTGGTATAATTAAGAGACATCTGTAAATGTCTAAAAATCAGCTTTAAGTGCCTGTATAACAATCGTCTAGGGTAAATAAGCATAAATGTTTAAAGTAAAATACTTCATAATTTTTGTTATAAACTTAATTATTTTTTAAAGTGACAATAACTTGAACTTAGTATATGGTCAATATATCTTCAATAGGGAAGAAAATCATTCAATATCTCTTGCATACGTCATTAATAACAGTAAATGAACAAATAGAAATATAATTTTAAATTCAGTATAAATGAAATTTTTTAAATAACAAAACATCGAGTCAATTGGATACTACCCCGTAGAAAAATCTTGGTTGTGCTACAGAAAGGAATAATTCTACACATTCAGAAGTAAATAAATAAATGAGAAAAAATAATTAAAAGGGAAGATGGTCAATTTTCTAAGAATAATTCTCGATAGTGAATTTCGTAAAGTCGTAATATAGAATTTCGTCAATCTTTTAATGTACTCAATTTCTGAACTTGTTTTTAACGCTTACATTTATAGGTATGCCCTTTGGTCAGATACCCGTACTTGAATGGGATGAGAAGACCTTATACCAATCAACATCCATTTGTCGTTTCCTTGCCAAAAAGATGGGATTGGCGGGAGATGATGATTGGGAAGCTCAAGAGATTGATGCCCTAGCTGACACTATAGCTGATCTGAAACAGGGTAAGCCATTTTACCACTTGCTGAAATTTATTCCACAAATATATTCCAGTCAGGTCAAAAGACACATTATTTTGAGCCCATTAAACAAGCACTACGTTACTTAAATATTTAATAATCTTATTCTTTGTTTATATATAGAAACTTCAGTTGGCAAAAACTATTTTCAAGTATTTGTTCTTGGGTTGTTTTTAATTGTGCACAAATTTGTGCATTCTTAGCCGTTGGAGCTGATCAATACGTTCCAAATTAAACCGCGTATACTGCTGGGTTCAATGGATTGTCTGCAAATCACAGATGATTTGAGACATTGCTCTTAGCTGTTCGGATGGAAATAAGGGAAGATTTTTTTGCTACAGATGTAACAATGCGCGCATTTTCCCAAAGGAACACAAGCATGTAAAGTAGTTGAAAAGTGCAAACCCGTGCGTAAAAAAATTTAAACACCGGAATTTCTCAAATTTCTTCTTAAATGTAATTCTTAATTTCTTCTTAAACAAAACAAATGACTTTAGCTCATGGATGGAAGATAAAATACGAAAATTTATTAGATTCAAGTGGCGAGACATTTTCTAAAAACTGACATTTTGTATTTTTCGGTCAGAAATTCTCTGATGAAAATATGTAAATACCTTTTATAGCCGCACGATTGCCAGTTTGTACTCGTCTATATTTAAAAAACTTTCCAATGGGCTCTCTACATCTGCTAAAAACATGAGATCCGATGCGCGGAACTTTTTGAGAACTCTTAACGTTATTAATGTGTCGTTTACATTGTCATGAACTGACATGAGAGCCATAAATATAGTTTCACGTTTATGTGCGAGAGAAAGGTGAGAGATGATGGTGCTGAGAGCATTCAATTATTAGAAGTTACTGAATTTGTACTTGAAGACTCAGAAGAATCTTCAATAATAAAAAATATAGGTTTGAATAACACTTTTCGAATATAGTAGTTGATAAAACAACTTTCCATTACTTGAATTACTTTTCTTAGTTGAACACAAATGTCTCCAATAATCACAGCTCCCTCCAAAATATGGACTCGAGGGTCGAGCCTAATGAGCTTGTAAAGTCCTATACCTCGGATAGCATTCTCTCATTCCATTCCATCAACGTATAAGCATTTTTGGATTGTAGTGCCGGAATGATGTGCATCGTCGCACATTGGGTTAAAAACAACGAGTTGGAATATACTACATAGAGAGGCTGAAACGCCTCCATCTTTGCAACAAATTGAAGCCATGTTTTTTGCAATCAAAGCAATGCCCTCTAGAGAAACAGAGTATTCTAGTATTCCGTCTGGCGCCGGTTAAGGTTGGATGGGCGCGGCCCGGCGTAATATAAATCCTTTTACTCTGTTTCACGCCCAAAAAACAATCATTTTAAAATGAAATGACAATATGTAATGAGAACGAACTCAGTAACTTAAACACGTTGTTTCCTGCATTGGTTATTGTCATAAGAATGGAAGTTATTGAAATATTATTGTAGTTAGTATAACGCCTGAAATTGAAAATTATTGCCATAAGAAGCAAACAAATCAGGCTGCAAACTTAAAAAAATGATGTATTGGTGGTTTGATGGCTTCTATTTTTACAGTTATATAGAAAACATCTGAAGACATTGTGATTATTATTCTAATAACTAATACAATTTAAATGAAGATATACGAAAAGACAACAATATAAAAAAAAATCCGATACAAACAACACGTCGATTCAGTACATCAGTTCCACACCTCACCATCAGACACCACTCATGCTTTGACTGCGAAAAACATGGCGGTCCCTAGTTCGGCGAACGTCCACCAAGAACGCTGAAACGTAGGGTCAACCACTCTATGTACTACTCGTGCAACTTTTCTTGAACGACATATTGAAGAAATGTGGGCGGAGAGGGGATATTAGTTACAAAGTCGGCCACTAGAGTATTTACAGTAATGACAACCTCTGGAAAATCGAAGTCAAACCTGCTACGTGTGCGGCCAGGTTATCGCTCTGGGTAGGCAACAGGAGGGACACTAGATAGGAGTTTTAGGTGCCTCCCTTGAAGGTCCTGGACCTGCCTCAGCCATTTCTTTAGAGAATGGTAATAAAGCTGAACATAAGTTCTCGACTATGAAAGCAACTAGCTCTGACTAGCTTCTGTTTCGCGCCAACCAAGTTTTAATGCTTGGAATGTTGTCATCAGTGCTCGCTGCGAGCTTATGCCTTCAACTGTTTATTGCTCAAGGGAGGGGGAAGGAAGGTCATCGTTCAAGAAAAGTTGCGCGAGTAGTAGTACTAGTTTTCTAGCTCTTTGGTTAAAACGGATCCCCTCACAAGACAATGATAACTCACCTTCGTGCAGTGCCTGCCTCAAGTGTCACATCTTTCAAACGCCTAAGAACGTACTTTGACATTTTTTTTCTTTTTTGTAGCAATCAATGAATACGGATGGTACTGCTCCCGTGAAGAAAGGCCAATCAAGAAGCAGAAATTAATACAGCAAACACTTCCCTTTATTCTTTCGCGCTTGGAGGAACGTATCGGAAAAAACAACGGTTATTTAGCCAATGGGAAGGTGAGATACTAGGCAATAGTTTATCATAGAAAATTGTATAATTCGATAGTTTATTGTCACAACAAAACAAAGTACTATCAGTGATATCTTAATTCAATATTAGGAGGAAGTATAAAAACAAGATTACAGGTTTTGTATTTGCAAATGAAAATAATATTTTATATTCTTGTTACAGCTTAGTTATGCTGATTTTATAATTGCCGGGTCAGCGGAATATTTTTCCGCTACAATGGGATTTGATATTACGGACGGCTACCCGAAGCTGAAGGCCCTTGTTGACAAGGTGCACAAAATTCCACAAATAAAAGCGTGGGTCGAAAAGAGACCTAAAAATGTGTACGCATTCAAAATGGATGATTAAGAATAAAACTTTTTTTCCTGAAAGCTGTTTTTATTCCCCTACGTACACTAGGGAACTTGTCAAATAAAAACAAAATACAAGAAATTGTGAAAATTTAGGGGAATTGGAATTAAAGGTATGTTTATGTGTTTTAAGAATTGTAATTTTTCACTATCATTACAAACCATTTTCTGTATTCATGCAAACTACTTTTTCAAGCGTTTCCTTCAATCGTAGCGCATACGAGAAACGGTAATTACTATTACTGAATTTAAATTAAAGAAGTGCGAACAAAACCTACATTCAAAAATGCCGGCATTTGATATACTATTTTCTTATTGGTAAACGTGCACTCCCCACTCCGGCCCTATTTCCAAGGGAATAGTACCGGTGCCAAACGCTAGGGCGCAGAGCGATCACAAATCGAAAGAGCCGCACCAGCCGGTACTGCCTGGCACGTTTCACGCGTCGCGACGCCGGGACTGGGCGTTTATTTGGCCTCTCAACATGGCTGTTAAACCAAAGCTCACTTATTTCAACTGCCGCGGATCCGGCGAACCAATACGCTACCTTCTAGCTTACGGAAGCACTGAATATGAGGACGTTCGTTTCGAAGATAAAGAATTTCCGAAACTGAAACCCAGTAAGTATCTCGATTATCAAGCAAATGATACGCTCCCATTACGTTATATTTTTTGTATGCGGATCCCTGTCGCTGCTGTGGCTAGTGATGGCTCAATTGTAGACTCTCCTCGTGTGTGTGACATCACTGAATTCAGTATTTTGTTTGTCCTCTGTTACGAGTCGTTCTCGTCTGCTTTTTTCTATTAATACCATTGATTCCGCGCGAATTTCGAACAAAGGAAATGGTAATACCAAGACGGAATTCCGATTAGCGACCACATTTTCACTTATTTCGCTTTTCTTAGTGTAGAGATTATACGTTTATACGTTCTTGCCTGCCCTTCAGATCGAGTGCTCGTATTTGCAGTGTAACACTGTTAGCTTTATAACTAAGTCCACGGTGGAGATAAGTCTTGAAAGAGCAAATAAGTGTAAGTTTTAAAAACAGCTGATCGTGAGTTCACTTTCACTTCTTACTCGACTGATTTGAGTGAAATCTTTGCTTTTGCTGGCTACAATAAGTTTAACAATTAAAATAATTTATAATCCAATTTATTTGCATTTTTAATCAATTTATTCAAGTAAGTAAATACAAACTTCATCTAATTTCGAACAGACCTTTAAGGTTACGGACCATCTTTTTCCAGTACCAGTTGCTGCTACAGAGCACGGCTGTGTTGCCATGCCATATACGTTCGCTGGCTTGTCCTTGGGCGGCAAAAGATGCTTCCTCCCAGACTGTCGGCTGTCGCATCAGCTGACGTCCCGAGCGCTGTTTGCACTCGAGGTGCGCGGGCGAGGGCGGTTAATAGAGAGTTTGTGCACGCCAGAACGGACAGCGCTATCGATCATCTGCGCATGAGCAGATGCACTAAAGTGGTGCAAAACTTAAACTGCGCATGCGCAGAAAATCGATGGTGCTTTAACGGTCGAGGGTGCATAACTTCTCTAATAGAGAGTTTGTGCACACTCGAACGTTAAAGCAAAACGAAACAATGCGAAACTTAAATTGCGCATGCGCAGAAGATAGATAGTGATTTAACGTTGGAGGGTGCGCAACCCCGCTAATAGAGATTTTGTGCACACTCGAACGTTAGAGCAAAACGAAACAATGCGAAACTTAAATTGCGGATGCGCAGAAGATCGATAGTGCTTTAACGGTCGAGGGTGCACAAACTCTCTAACAAAGACTTTGTGCACACTCGAACATTAAAGCGAAACGAAACAATACGATACTTAAACTGCGCATGTGCAGCAAATCGATAGTGCTTTAACGTACGAGGGTGCACAAACTCCCTAGTATAGAGTTTGTGCACACTCGAACGTTGAAGCACTATCGATCTTCTGCGCATGCTCATTCTTAAGTTTCTCATCACTTTTGAACATCTGCGCATGCGCAGAAGATCGATATTCGGCCCGCTAAGACGGGCACAAACTCCCTAATGTCGCGGGTTTTCGCACTATTCAACCGCGGCGCGCCCGCTCTCAGCACGACAAAAACTAGAGGATAATCCAACCCGGTGGGCGATCCGTTACATTAGTCACGTGCCTCAATCGACGTTTCGATACCAACGAAAAATATACTGTGAATGACAATTCGGAGAGTAAACTATAATTTTCGAACAATAGAGAGTTTGTGCTCCCTCGAACATTAAAGTACTATTGATCTTCTGCGCATGCGCAATTTAAGTATCACACCGTTTCATTTTTCCTTTAACGTTCGAGTGTGCACAAACTCTCTATTAGAGAGGATGTGCGCCCTCGACCGTTAAAGCACCATCGATCTTCTGCGCATGCGCAGTTTAAGTTTCGCACCACTAGTACATCTGCGCATGCGCAGAAGATCGATAGCGCTGTCCGTTATGGCGTGCACAAACTCTCCAATATTTCTAAATTTGACTTTGATCTTACAATGAAAGTATAATTGAAAATCTCTGACCGTTTTAAAATTCCTACTTGCCCAGGGCGTATTACGCGATGTGTGGTTTGTGAATGCTTATAAGCTGCAGTATTGGCAGAAGCATAATGATCACAAGTCTTGGAGGATGAATTAAACCATAGGCATACTATGCTTGTGCGTAGATTTCCTGGTTGATAGGGATCCCTATTTTTTATTTTATATTCTTAACTGTGTAAAAATAGTTGAATATTATTTTTATAAAATGCGGACATTCTTTAGTTTCACATTAGTTTAATTTTGATTACATATTACATCATTCAACCCCAATAGGGGGGGGGTCTTAAATGACTAATCCTGTTTCTGTACATCTTGGTCTGAGCACCTAATTTTGAGAAGGAAACACCCTCGCGAAACGTGCTCTCTGTGACAAAACAACCTCTACCAACCGCTTTTACACCTAGAATGATTCAACCTGCCTAAATAACCACCTGCACTTCCGTTGTCATGATGTACAATATAACAAGCTTTTCTCATTGCATCCACAGTAAATATTGATCGTGACTTCTGCTGCATGGCACTTGTGGCACTTCGCCAAATTCAAGAGACCGCCGAGTCTTTACATTACTTGAAGCAGTTTTACCGATACCGAATTATTTATTATTATGGTCTTCATTATATTATTATTCAAATTTGATACTAAAAAAAGAATCTTTGCAGCAAGAAAAGCCTTGGCAGTGTACCTTAACCCAAACCACCCCTCCTAAGCGAACGTCCCTTAGCGACATCGGAAAGGAAGCTTCATTAGAGAGTTTGTGCACCCTCGAACGCTAACGCACTATCGATTTTCTGCGCATGCGCAGTTCAGGTTTCGCATCACTTTAGTGCATCTGCGTATGCGCAAAAGATGGATAGTGCTGGCCGCTATGGCGTTCACAAACCCTTTATTTCAATAGCATCTTTAATACAACTCAATAGATAGGCAGCTTTTGAATCTTCAGTCTTCTAGACGACATTGTTAACCAAAAATGCAAGTGCCAAATGTATTTTTCATTACTTATTCGAATTTTTCAACTGAATAAACCTTCAATATGTTGTAATTGTGTCTTAGCATGCCCATCCACAAAATAATTCAATTAATTAAAGTTCATAATGTATCATGTAGGTGCAGAGTTACGCTATTTTACTTATTATAAATAATTAAATTTGTTAATATGTATTATGCTTAGCAGAAGAAGAATGATTTTGAAAAATTATTCTTAAAAGCAATTGGGTTTCCGAGGTTTGATTTCATACGTACGGCTCCTACAAAGTACGGCCCCTTACGAATTACACAACGATACTTGAACCACACTCCGCTACATCTCAACCTTATCTAGGGAGTGATAAACAATCGTAAAATAATATTGGCCTTTCGAATTCAAATATAAATCACTTGTTGGCTACATTTTGAAGGCTGATGCAAGTCACGGACTATATATAATTTTAATTTAAAAGAATCCTTAATTAATGAGAATAAGAAATATCTCGAATGTCTGTATTCACGAATCTTAACTTTTCCACTCGTCACCAAATTCGAACTACCATATTTAAGTACTACAATGAAAATATTTATTTATGAATTTATTATTACATGCAGGTAATTTCAAGTTCTAAACTAGTAGTGCAGCATAATGGCACATACTTTCTCGTACTAGGTCCTATTAAGTTGAACAAGTTTGGCTTTTCGGTTTTGCCCCACCTTGCAAGTTTCAAACTATCGGCGCTTAAAAAATATACAGAGTCTCTCGCGATACCTACCGTTTTCCTTGGGACATACCCAGTGAGAAGAGTGTAAGGATCCAGTTACTGAATTACACAAACGAATCGCACCTACAGTTACCTGTCAGACCAAGGATTAGTTAGTTAATGCCTTATTTTACGTGGCGAGACTCGGGCCATCAGGCCCGCTCTTCCGTCTAACCACGCAAATTTCGTTACGCTCCTTTCACCACCTAGCGGAGAAAGGAGGTATTATCTTGGGCGACGAAACAGGCGGATCTCAATTTTGCTCAGAGGGTTCATTTAGGCTTGAGGATCTTTTACATGCAGTTAATCTACTAACATAGGACAGCCGGCTTTACTTCCCCTCCGAAGGAAGGCGTACGAAGGATTTTTTCGCCCTTAAAAATCCACGGCTTCGATCGGGTTTGAACCCGCAAACTCGGGTACAAGAGTCCGGTACGCTGACCGTTATACCACCGAATCCGCTAAGGATTAAGGCGTAGGCGTCTTACACAAGGGACTCAGAATGCCCCCACGACCCCAAAATAAATTAAAATATTCATCTCGTACGTGCGTTTCGAATCCACAGCGCTAGTGACCACGAATTGTGGATTCATCTGCCACAACCCCTGTCTAACGAGATCCTCTCACTCAACAGTACTGTTTGTAAACCTGTTACAGATATGTCATACAATAATTTGATAAAACTAACAATATAACTAAAACGGAAACTTCTATGTACTGGTCTTTCATGTTTTTTGAAGCATTGAATTTTAATCACTAATATCATTCGTTTCCATAGCAACAGCGCAAACAAAGTTTGGTACTTTATCATCAAAATTCATCTACATCGCGTTCAGTAATAATTTTTTGAAAATAACTAACTGTACGGAAAATGTTATAGAACATAATATTTACATCATGAGTCGCTTAACACAAATGTTTAATTTACTTTCGTATAATACGTATGTTGAGGAAATAGATTTAGCACAAAACACGTACATTTTTCCATTTTTCGGTTCCTTCAAAATTCAACTGAATCGTGACTTTAATAGTACCACAGAATAATAAAACCTTGTACTAGTATATGAAAGTTTTCATTGAAAAAGTTGGAGCCCTTTTTGGGAAGATGTCGTGTGAGCGTTGTTGAAAAGTTTCAATTGTGAGCTCATTTTCACAGAAAACGTTTGTGTTTTCGAAAAGAGTGATAAGTAATCATTTGAAGCTCCTCTATGTATTCACAAACGTAATGAATAAAAACGCTCGAAATGTGAATATTAACGACATATGAAATATTTAAAAAAATTATAGATGTAATTTTTTGAAAATCCAAAGAATACATCAAAATGGTGTCAATGACGTGCTATTCAGTATATTTGGCACTACCCCAAGAAGAATTTTTTTAAAAAAATTTGGAGTCATAATTAAGGAAATATTTTTGAAGTTACGTATATATAACACTCAAATTTACAAGAAAACTACCAATATTTTCAAAACGTTGTACGTGTTATTAAATACCGAATTAATTGTGGATAACAAATTGTATTTGAAGAAAAAGTTTCCATAGTCAAAGAATATAAATGTACGAGGGGGAGGGGCCAAGAATTGTATACTTTTGCAATTTTCAAAAATTCGAAGTTAAGAGTGAAAACTGGACATATACCGTCTTTAGAGGTGTACTTCTCTTTATTATTACAATTTAAAGAAAAGTTGGAACCATTTTTGAGAAAATATTGAAAACGCCCCGAGGGCTTCATGTGCAGTCTTCTCCAAAATTCAAAGAATTCATTAAAATTCGCAGAGCCTCCATAGACTGGGAAATATTTAATACACTGAAAATAATTCTGCGGATAGTTTAGGCACTGGTATTGTTAACAAACGGATAGAAGGACGAACAGACGTGCAGAAACAGAGACACACTCAGACGGACATTTAAGGAACAAAACACTTTCTCGATAGCAGGGGGCCTCAATCGTGTTTTTCAGTTAAAAACTGGAAATCGATTTTTGCGCAGCATTACATTAACTTTCTCTTATACTACATGCACTACTCCGTATATACGTACGCATACGACAGAGAAAAGTCCACTAGCATGTTCCTCGTAATATTAACAATAAATAAGTCCTGAACCATTTTGGCATGAGAAGCCTAGATTCCCATACAAAAGCGTATTTTTTTGTAATATTTTGATTTTGTATGTAGTATTTAACTTATGACAACTTTCAGCATTCCAAAGTCACGAAGCAGTTTTATACCCTGAAAGTCATTAGCGTCATTTGTGAACAGCGGGTGTACTGTAATTCTGGCGGTCGGTTGGGAGGCGAAGGTTCTGACGACCTAAAAACCGGAAGCGGTGGCTCAGTGCATCAACTAATGTCACTTCAGTTCCTCTGACCGGGGGGTCCTAGGTTCAATTCCCGACGGCGGCAAATTTTCGACACTAGCTTTTCAGCTAGGTTGAATTCATTCCCTGTCTGGAGGAGAATTCTAGCGGCCGTCTGCTCTGATCGGTAGTTTTCCGTGTTTCCTCCGATCAACGTCAGGAGAATGCCGGAGCAGTACCCTAACAAACGGGCCACGGACCGCGCGCGTTCTTTCCTTCCTCTTCCTTGCCCTATACTCTCCCCTTACACACACATACACACACACACACACACACACACACACACACTAACATGCTCTACACTACCACATACGCCGGAATATTTCTCGGTTGGGGCGGTGCCCCGCTGGTGGGAGATACCTGGATGGGGAAAACCCCGCTAGACGACGGTAGGTCGGCGCCGGATCTCGCCATCCAGCGGGGGAAGATCATCTCCACATCACGATGAAAAAACACAAACACTTGCGGAAATAATGACCTTAGTAGTTGACGCGGCCGAAATCACTAACAATCAATCAATCAATCACGACCTAAAATCGAACGCAATCGCAGGCTCGCGCGCGATGCAGGACTGTCGAATTTAGACTCCTCTTTTGCCAATTTACAAATAGTTCATATGCAAAACAATAAGGTGTTTTCTTCGGCAATATTATTTAGAATTATTTTCGACTGACTATAAGCACAACCTTCTGGACGTCATAGAAGAAGAGACATGATAAAAAAACTGCTTTCCATAAACGAAGCGTTTCTAAGCAAAATGACATTAGAAACTTTGTTCATGTATCTGATAAGATGGTGAATTTGCTTGTTTCCTGAAATGATTCACCGTACATTTTAGTCCATTTATTAACAGGAAATTGGAGAACTATACGAATTTGGATGATTACTAACATTTTTCTCTTATTAACCTTATGTTTATAATAATATGGTAAAATGTTCTCAACAGATTTTCCGTACGGTCAAGTGCCTGTTCTTGAAATCAATGGAAAAATGATTCCCCAAACTCTGGCTATTTGTCGCTACCTCGCCAAGCAAAACGGACTATACGGCAGTGATGATTTCGAGGCCATGCAGATTGATGCTGTCGCAGATGCCATGGTAGACCTAAGAAATGGTTCGTATACAAATGTATGACTCTATAACAGACACGTTTCAACACAGTTAAGAGCATCAAAGGCTTTGTTTTGTCATTATCTTCTATCATTTCCAGAGTAGGAATTTAACCACTTCCGAATGGTGATGTTTTTCTCGATCTGAAAGAGTCGTTTTTGATAGATGTAATGATAATAATATTAAGGTTGTAGGTAAAATTATGGAATACATAGTGGAGATAAAGGTAGTTCGATTCTTTTTTCTTTGAGTTCCATTATTTTTTGTAGATTTTTTTCTTGTTTAGCTGAGACTAACCGTACTCCCCGCAAACTCCTTACTCTAATATAGGTATATGAACATCAACGAGTCTTACTATATAAGTATCTGTAAAATAAATAAAGTGAAGCATGCGAAATTACATTGACTTATATTTATACAACAGAGATGATAAGTTTTTTAAATAATGTTTAAAAATATTTATACCATTTTCAAAAATCTTTTGACGTTACAGCATTTACGTTCTGCTATTGGATTACTCCTGAAGACCAAAGGCCTCTTCACGAGGAAAAGCTGAAAAAGCAGACACTTCCGTTCTACCTATCACGCTTTGAGAAAAGTTTTCAAGAAAACAATGGGTATTTCGTCAATGGAAAAGTAAGATTCTAATTCCAATAATTAAAGCGTTCCTCTAAGGCTATTCTAAGCTACAAAACAATCTGAGTACAAATTTTTGTACTTTCCAATATCGAAGAATTTGGAGCTAAATGCAATTAACTCTGCATTGCAAAAATTATTTCAAAGTTCATAAGATTAAAAAAATAATTTCTTACTACAATACATAATTTGAAATACAACAAATTAAATAATTTTCTTATACTAATCTCGAAAATTACTATTTTCCTAGATTCCTGAAATATGATACGAAATTCAATATTGAACATTTTACTGTAATTGAGTCTTCATTAAATGTTCTAAAACTGAAATGTTTTCATTTCCCAGCTGAGTTATGCAGACATCATCTTCGCTGGACAGGTGCAGCACTTCTCAGATAACACGAAATATGACATTACGGATGGTTTCCCTCAACTGAAGGCTCTTGTGGAGAAAGTGGAAAACATACCACAAATCAAAGCATGGATTGAAAAGCGGCCTAAAACTGAATTTTGATTTCTATATGGAATTTTTTGTCAATAAAAATCACGCCATTATATCAATCTTTTTAATGTGTGCTCAGAGGTAATTTGTTTTCAAAGCAATAAGAGTCCAAATCATTAAATGCGTTTTAATGAAGTTACCATGTATACTGGCTGCCATACTGATTTGGATTTAGACCTTTGTGACGTAGCACCTTTGGTGTACAAAATATGTTTCACTTCATCTTCAGGTATAATCTTAATCAGAAAATGGATTCCTGACTCCTGGTAACACAGGTTTGTGGGTTCAACATACTTCGAGACAACCTTACTGCACGAAGTTAGTGCTGCTGAAAACTGAAAAATTATAGATCTTAACATTTCACTCATGAGATCTAAGTGAAGACTATTATTCGTGACACAATTACAGGTAAAAATAAAAGTGCGAAAAGTGGAGGGGACAATATTGTAGGATTTTTTTAAACAAATTGGTTCGATTAATATTCTTGACAATCACACTGTAATAAGTGATGAAATTTCATGTTCGATACACTCCTTTGAAGTAGTCTGGTATTGCTTATAGATTGCCATTACTGCTTATAGTTTGAGTATATTTTCTTTTCGCCGAGGTATTTTGTTATATTAATAATAAAGGGTTGTTATTATATTATTATTATTAATGTTATTATTATTGACGCTTTTATATACAAAACCTTCTTTCTATAAAAGGAAGTTCAAGAAGTAAGAACATTCATAGAATTATATATTTTGACACATTTACCAAATTTGGGGTACAAAACCTTTAGGTCCAAGAGAAAGTCGCAGTAGTATTGAAAATATCGAGTAATTCAACTAAATACGTATCTAAATTAATTGAAAGTTGAATGCTCTAGCACATTTCCGGAAAACTATGCTGCTATGCGGGAAATGCCAGAGGGTGGCACGTTGAATTTATCCTTTGGGAATGTCCGAGCAACGCCGGACCGGCTCAAGGAAACAATGGATATCACTGCAGTTCCTCTGATCGGGACGTCCTAGAATTCCACTCCCGACGGTGGCAGGATTTTCCACACTAGCTTGTCGCTGTCTGAAGGAGCATTCTAGCAGCCGGCTGCTCTGATCGGTTGTTTTCCGTGGTTTCTCCGATCAACACCAGGCGAATGCTGGAGCAGTACCCTAAGAAACGGGCCACGTACCGCTACGCTGTAAGTGCACTTACTCCACATCTGTGTCCATAATTTTTGAGCACAAAATATCGCGTGTGTTACCAATCTACATGTAAAAATATTAGTACCACATAAAGAAATGAAATGTTACTGCATGGCCATGTGGACACACTGCGAAGTTGAGGGTTAATGTTCATCTAACGTTATTACGAAGACTCATCTAGTCCCTTCTGAAAAATTCCGTTTTGGAAATTATAAATGTTTCTTAACGACCGTCCATTCACTAATGCCGCGAGGGCTGTTGCAATTCTTGTGTTAATAAAGCAAAACACTTTACCATTCTTCGACAAATTATATGACTTCGCTTCGCCGTTTCAACTTCCTGTATATTGTTTTTCAGGAAGGTGTTGATTAGACCCATTATCACATATACGATTGGCCTGACCAGCGTGGGAGGAGCATCACGCCATCTATTAAATAGAAAGGAATCGCCGAAATGTATGAACGCGCATAACTTTCGAACGACTGCACCAAATTGGATAATTCTTTTTTTGTGTGTGTGTTCGTTGTTGTAAGGACAAGGTGGTACAAAAGAAAATTTTTAAAAAATAGAACAGATAATTTTTAAAAAATCTCATAATATGAAAAGTGAGTGAGTGAATGAGACAGAACACTGAGAGATCTTCAATATAATAACAAATTATTAAAAGAGGAAAGGAGAGATGAGAAAAGAGATAACAAAAATAAGAAAAGAGAGAGGGGAAAAAGGAAAGAGGGAAAAAGTGAGAAAGGCGAAAAAGAGAGTGACAGAAAAAGAGAAGGGGAAAGAAAGAGAATGGGAAACGGAGAAATAGGGAGAGAGAGAGAGAGAGAGAGAGAGAGAGAGAGAGAGAGAGAGAGAGAGAGAGAGAGAGAGAGAGGTGAAAATAAATAAACAGAATAAGAAGTAAAGATGGTAAAAGTGAGTGGAGAGAAAAGAGAGGGGAAAGAGAGAGTAATGTTAGAGGGAAAGTGAGGGGGGCAGTAAGAAAAGGAAATAGAGAAGGGAAGAGTGTAGGAAAGCGACAAGGAAAGACAAAGAATGGAAGAATGAGAAAATATGAAGAAGAGGTAAGTAGAGAGAGAGAGAGAGGAATGGAAGAGAGAGGGGGAAAAGAGAAAGGAAGAGAGGCCAGAAAGTCAGGGGGGAAAGGGGGAGAGGGAGAAAAAGAAGGTGAAAAAGAGGGAGGGAAGGAGAGAGAAAGAAGAAGGAGGGGCAAAATAGAGGGGGAAATATAGAAAGGAAAGACAGAGGCAAAAAGAGAAAAAGAGATAGGGAACAGCGAGATAAAAAGAAAAGCAAACGGGAAGAAAGAGAAAAAAAGAGAAGTGAAAAATGGAAGGGAAATGAGGTAAGAGCGAGAGAGAGAGAGAGAGAGAGAGAGAGTGAGAGGGAAAAGTCAGAGTGAAATGAGAGAGGGAGAGAGAAAGAGAAAAAAGAGAGGACAGAACAACGTCTGCCGTGTTCTGCTAATCATGTAAAAAGCTTCAAGTTCTGAAAAGCGATGTACTTCGACAAAACTGCCAGTGCTCGTATCCAAGGATTTATTTAGAATGTCTCAAAATTAATGCTACAAGATATAGGGCGAGTAGAGGTACCGATGTTCAGCAGATGTACGAAATCTTTAAGTGCGACAGAATGTCACCGCGTGCGGTAAATTAGTTTCGCAAATCATAGCGGACCAGTGGCGAAAGTGGCATGAAAACGTGATTCTTGAAATAATCTCACAGGGAAAAATTACCTTGAACAAATATGGAACATGGTAATTCGCTTAATTGTTAGTTCACGATTTGAATTAACAATTACACGAAAACCATTCATATTATGAATATCGTATAGAAAATTACTGTATTTTCCGGTGCATAAAACGCACCGGAATTTTACGCTTGATTTTTATTTTTATGAAAGGAGTGGGAATTTTGACCTATGAAAAGCAAATGTACTTTTCTTCATATTCCGCCAGAAGTCTTTATGATATTTTCCTAGTACGCATGGAAAGACCGTGCCTTTTCATAAATCTGCTACACCATGCCGAGCCAACAAAATTTTCAGCATTCTTTCTTCTTGCAATACTTTTAGCTTCTGTAATAATCAATTTTGTAGAAATACAAAATCCTGTTTTTCAGTGTAAAAAAATTGATTTTTGTAATGCTATATACCAAACATTTAAACAGTTACAAAAATTCTCATACGTTGTAGTATAAGACGCGTCTGGGTTTTTGATGAGTTATTGAAGTAAAAAAAGTGCGTCTTACACATCAGCAGTACGGCAGTTAAAGACCTAGTGTTGAAGAGTAGATTGGGCTGAGAAAGATATCCTTTCTTTCCTGTTCGAGAGATTCGAAAAAAATTAAACTCAACCATCCTTGCAAAATTAATAGTTATGAAGAAAATCAGAAATGTGCCATTTTATTAAGTGCACTTTTCTTTATTTGAAGAAGAAATTTGAAGAAAAAAATTATCCTAATCCCCCCCGCTTAGCAATACCCTTACCCCACCTCTTTCTGCCTCCCCCCCTCATCACGCGAGGGTTTTTCTGCTGGAATTTAACACTGTGTTTGCAGAGTTTCTTCTTCTGTTACTTTAGAGATGCATCACTGATTTGTCTCTTGCTTTGTGAGTAAACCGATTGCAAATTAAAATTTAAAAAAAATATAGGACAACAATATTGCTCAATTTTATTTGTTGACGTTAATAATAATAACAATAACAACAAAATCAACAACAATAATAGTTATAATAATAATAATAATAAATATACTTCTCTCTACCACCAAATTACCACACTTAATTGCAAAAATAATAATAAATCTAATTATTTTGGTATTTCTGTTTGATATTGTAAAACAGTAACTGAAACTTAAATTGGGGAAATGGCATTTACATGTGCCGCAGCTGCTAGTCCATCTTTCACATTGGAAAATGAGTCCCCACTCCGGACCACAGCATGCGAGCAGTACAAGAGTATACCACTAGAGTGCAGTGCAAACCAGAATCGTAAGATAGTGAAGAGTTACTCTACCACGAACGTAAGAATCACACACTCCCGTACGTGATAGAGATAACACAGCAAAGTGCGACGAGATTAGCGACGATTCTGTGAAATATAGTGGTAACATAAAAGTAGTGTGACGAGGTTCCGGCGATAGTTTCCCACATTGGTTTGTCTTCTCTCCTTTAAAATGTCTCTGAAACCGAAGCTTACATACTTTAACTACCGTGGATCCGCCGAACCAATACGATACCTACTGGCTTATGGAAATACAGAATATGAAGACTACCGCTTCGCTGACGAAGATTTCCCTAAACTAAAACCTAGTAAGTAGTATTTCTCAATGGGCAACTTTTCTCTTAAATATTTGAACTTCGCCTAATAGTTTGTAATGTTGCTTTTGCGTTGTGTTGTGTTTTTCTGTAGCGATTAAGAACGTTTATCCCTTTATGAATGGATCAAGCACATTATTACGTTTATAAATGTTATCTCTTATTATTCCGTAATTTCATTTTATTTTAGCCATGTACTCAAGTGCATTGTTAAAAAAATGTATTTGGTATTATGTAGGAGTACGACAACACATCAAATACGCCACAGTGATGGTTTGATGAAAAAATCATGAAGTCTTTTTATTAAAAATAAGACGAGAAGGGCCCAAGGTCTTTCTCTGCTTGTCGCAGTTTGACAAGTGGTATATGGCAATATTATCTGTAGTCGTGTAGGAATGTTAATGGAAAGTTGTCATTTTCGTTCCGGGAAAAGGATGCATGATTTTAGCAGTGCGAGTAGTAAACACGAAGTTTACACGAAAATAAGTTTATTTATATCTATCCATTACAAAATGGGTAGAGCATATGGTCGGAGAGCAAGTTCGTTTATAAACCTTTTCTAATTGAATTTGGTGCAAGATTATTATTAATTAAATATTTTCTTCATCTGTCCATTTGGTAGGTACAGTATTTGAAACATAATTATCTATAATTGTATACGGGGTGGTAAAAAATAACGAATTGGTATTGTTTTTCGCTACGAAATATTTAATTTATTGTATACATAGGGAATTCCTGACTTGTTTTTACAAGACTGCTGATTTGCTCTACTTTACAACAGTCTCTTTGTATCTCTTGTATATGAAGGAGTAACATTATTCTGATTAACAGCTTTTCCGTATGGTCAAGTACCTGTTCTTGAAATCAATGGAAAAATGATTCCCCAAACCCTGGCAATTTGCCGTTACCTCGCCAAACAATCTGGATTGTATGGAAAAGACAATTTTGAAGCAATGCAGATCGACGCTGTCGCAGACGCCATCATAGACCTAAGAAATGGTTTGTATGAGAATTTGTTTTCGTAAGATCGTTAAAAATTTCCAAATACTTTACATTTGTTGCCATAATATTATCACTCCAGTAATCGAATAACTCGCTTATGCGACCCACAAGAGGAAGAAGCAAGCGATCAAGTGATTGACATTTTTCGTCTTCGGGTGTTGCTTATGTAGGAAAACCTTGCTAGATAATTATTTTCAATTAGTTTCTGATGTTTTATATTCCACAGCGGTTTGGCTGGCCTACTGGATAACACCAGAAGACCAAAGACCACCACAAGTAGAAAAGCTGACCAAGGAGACTCTCCCATTCTACCTATCACGCTTCGAGAACATTGTACGAGAAAATAATGGATACTTTGTCAACGGAAATGTAAGTTTATTAAGAGAAATGTGCTGCGCTTAAAAAAGTTGCAAATTTGCAATCATACATCTATGAATCGAAGGCCTCAATAAAACAATAATTTAATTTTATTTACTTTTGTGTTTTGAAAAGTAATTTGTCTAGATGAGATGAAAACAACTAATTTACTGCGCTAAAACTCACAAAAATATTATTTCAGATTAGTTATGCAGACATCGTCTTCGCTGGACAAGTTGAAAGTTTATCGGATAGTACGAAATATGATATAACGGACGGTTATCCTCTACTCAAGGCTCTGGTGAAGAAAGTGGAAAACATACCACAAATCAAGGCTTGGATAGAAAAGCGCCCTAAAACCGACAATTGATTTCTCTGTATGATTTTTTATCAATAAAATTCTAATTCTCTTTTTTTCTGTATAGTTCCTCAAAGAAAACTTTACAAAACTATAGATTTCTTCATTATAGCGACATTACTACCTAAAAATCGATTTGCAACTTTCACTCTTACATAATTTTTATTTCATGTAGCACACTTTCTTCATTTTCTCAAACGGATTTACTTATTCTGACAGAAGCATCCTGTTTCCTGCCTTTATGTAAAGAGTTTCTGATACCCAATGAAATGTTTTCAAACTTTTCTTTTTGCAGCCTAAAATTATCGTACTTTTTTTAAAAACTACATTATTTTAGTTTCACTAAAAGTTTTATTAGTTCCACTAACAGTCCTAATACGTTTACCATATGTAATTATTTCCGTGACTAATTATGAAATTTCAATAATATTTTAGTTAATCTTCTAGTAACTTTTAGGGTATATCGTGTATGAAACGGAAAAAATCACTATCACTCATTTGTGACCACAAAATAAAGTAGAAATCGAATAGATTCAGCAACATAGTCAATTTAAGCGATGTAAATAAATTTACTCGGGGTCATGGCGAAGTAAAGCATAAAAACTGTTCTTGATTGCATCTTATACTCGTAAAATATCTAAAAAATGGATATCTAAAAATGTTCCTAACCTCTCCAACATATGTATCATATCCTTGGCATTGTCTGTCAATCATACCACATCATTCGCATAAAATAATAACAAAAGTTTTGTTTTACCAATCAATATCTCTCCATCCTGGCCCTTCCTGATAAACCTACCATGTATAAATAGAAAAGAAGGGGACTCGTGGTGCAAACCTGTCTTACCCCTTTATTGGTCTAGTAACTATTGATAAATTTCCCTTCTGACATCACCCTTCACCTCATTTCTTAGTAAATCATCTGTAAGTATATGATGATGTCCTCTTCAATTCCTAATTTTAACATAATGTTCCACAGCCTTTTCTTGTTCACATTGTCAAAGTCCACCTTCAGAACAATAAATACAGCTCATAGGTTTCTCTTGCATCTCTCTTTCAATAATATAGTTAATTGGGTAAATGTTATCCATAACTCTCATACCGTTTTTAACTCTGTTTGATTGTAAGATAATAGACCCTTCCCTCTTACCTCTCTCTCCAGTCTACATGTTCCAATTGTCATACATATTTTGTATAATGGTGACACGAGAGTTATTTCTTTATAATTTTCGACCTTGTTCCCGTACCCTCTCTTGTAAGCTGGAATAATTACAGCTTCATCCCATTCCTCTGGAATAACTCCGTACACAATTATCATATTGAATTTGCTTTCAGTAAGTCTTATCCCTTTTTCCACAGAATAGATCTAGATTCGTTTGAAATCATATCACAGCCTCCTACTTCTTTTTATTTAATTCTTTGACAGCATTTATTAATTCCTTGCATCGAAAAACGAACCATAGATTTTATATAATGGTTCTGTCGTCAAAATAATCAAACCTCCCACTTCTCTCACCTCTAGTGAAAGAATGGTTCAAGAAAAATGCGCGGATAATAAGAATTTAACATGAAATTACAAAGAGGAAGGTCCAAACTTGATTTATTGACAATCACCTGTGATACAATTTAATCAAATTTATTAATCAGATTTATGTATTTGATTAAATTGTATCACAGGTGATTGTCAATAACTCAAGTTTGGACCTTTCTCTTTGTAATTTCATGTAGCAATTTGTGAATGACAATCTGTACCTTTTCTGTTTTAAAATAAGAATTTAATACCATCAAAAAACGACAAAAGATGAAGCTACGAAGAAGAGAAGATATTGAAGATTTCTTTGTGCCAGGAGCAAATCCTTCCATCTACCAAGTGCAGAATTGATGACATCATTATTAAATCATCATTAAGAAATGAAACTGCAGAAACTATAAATACTAGGGATAAAAGTCAGTGGATTTTTTTTTTAAATTGCAAATTATGGTGAGACTTAGAGTTCTAATTTACGAAATGTTCACTATTAACTGTGAAAATTAATAGATAATAATTCATAACCGTTCAAATAGGTTGGCGTACTTTAAGTACGGCGCCTGAGGAGGTTGACCAGGAAGCAGTGGTTTGTTGGGTGATCAGCAAACCTGAACCAAATCCCTTGTAACTTAGCCATTTGACTGAATTTCTCTTCCATTAATCCGTAGATAGACTCAAGATTAAAAGATGAAAAATTTACATTCAAGACTTGAAACCAAAGGACAAAGATTTGCAGAGAGGTGCAAAAACAATGATTTTCAAATTGGAGGTTATTTGAAGGTTCCAGAAAAAGGGGAATGTTAACAGAAATAGGATAAGAGAGAAGTAATAAACCAGGAGCAGTGATCATATAGACATCTTGCTTATATGTCGAAATATGCATTTCTAAAACTTCCGTTTTAAGTAAATTCTGCACAAATGTGTGAAAAGATTCAGGAAAATGGTGAATGTTAGTATCAAGGTTAGCAATTCATTATTATAATAAAACAATAAAAAGCCTTATTTGCATGTTGTATAAATTAAGCTTGGGTGTTGAGGTATCGCTGTTTTATATCAATTCGTTCATTAATCGAACAAAATCTAAATATAATTGAAATATGCGTAAAGAAGTTGCATTTGAATATGCCGCCACGGCAAATCCTCCAAAAACACTGACTCATGACTACAAGCAAATTCTCGAGGCATGTCCAGAGGAACACAAGCACCCTACGTGTCCGCTTTCTGGTTGCCAAGTCATCGCCTCCGGAGATGATTATTGTAACCACTGGGCTGTGATGAGAATTATAACTTTAATGATCACAAAATGGAAAAGGAATTCCTACGTGCAAAACTGTCTTAATATTCTAATTTGTTGTTTTCTGTCTTTACTCACTTCCTTATATAATCACAGAAACTTTATTGTTTCCCCCAATATTTTCTTTTTTTTTATCAGTTGTATTGGTTTACTTTCTTGCTTTGGAATTAATTAGTCTCCAAAACGTTCGTTAGTTTAAGATACATTCACACATTCGCCCTTGCGTGATCTTTAAATCAAGTATAAAACGAGAAATTCTTTTATAATTAATATTGTATAGTTTGATAGACTGCGTGAAACAAAATGTAGTCTGACTCTTTAGATGTATTTTAGTTTAGTTTTTTTTCTTTACGTCACTGTGGAAGAAAAATAATTTTCATCGTAATTTTCAGTTCGTTCAGATTGATAGTGGGAAGGACCGAGGTGGTGACATTGCTTATTTCTGTTGGCTCTCTTGAGGAAGTTCAATTCTCAGGGAGCCAGAGTGACTAAGTTTCCTAAGGAAGGAAGTAAACCAACAATTTTGAAAATCAGCAAGCTTGAACAACTGTTTGAAAACGGAAGCGAGAGAGCAAACGTGACCGAGCGAAAAAACGAAAACAAGAGAGAACAAGGAGAGGGACAGATGAAACGAGAGTGACAGATGAAACGAGAGTGACAGATAAAACGAGAGTGACAGATAAAACGAGAGTGACAGATAAAACGACAGTGACAGATAAAACGACAGTGACAGATAAAACGACAGTGACAGATAAAACGACAGTGACAGATAAAACGAGTGACAGATACGAGAGCCACAGAAAAACGAGAGAGAAAACGAGAGCGAGAGAGAAAACGGGAGCGAGAGAGAAAACGGGAGCGAGAGAGAAAACGAGAGCGAGAGAGAAAACGAGAACGAGAGAGAAAACGAGAGCGAGAGAGAAAACGAGAGCGAGAGAGAAAACGAGAGCGAGAGAGAAAACGAGAGCGAGAGAGAAAACGAGAGCGAGAGAGAAAACGAGAGCGAGAGAGAAAACGAGAGCGAGAGAGAAAACGAGAGCGAGAGAGAAAACGAGAGCGAGAGAGAAAACGAGAACGAGAGAGAAAACGAGAACGAGAGAGAAAACGAAAACGAGAGAGAAAACGAAAACGAGAGAGAAAACGAAAACGAGAGAGAAAACGAGAACGAGAGAGAAAACGAGAGCGAGGGAGGAAACGAAAGCGAGAAATAAGACGAAACGATAACGATGATGACGAGAGAGGAAGCGAGAAAAAAAACGAGGGCGGGAGCAAAAACGAGAGCGAGAGCGAAAATGAAAACTAGAGAGAGCGAAAGCGAGTGAGAACAAAAACGAGAGCGAAATCGAGAGCGAGGGCTAAAACGAGAGCGGCAACGAGACTGAGGACAAAAACGAGAGCGAGGATAAAAATTCGAGGGAGAAATCCAGAGCAAGAGAAAAGGCGGGACCGAGAGAAAAGGCTTGAGCGAAAGAGAAAGCGAGAGAGAGAATATTAACCATTTGATATCAGATTCAAACGCTTGAATTTGAATTCCTCTCGTTATTTAATTTTTTCTTCTTCCCCTTGACGTAATGCACGTAATATAAGCAAGAAAGTTCAAACAGAATATTAACATACAGTGGCAGTCAGAGTGCAGGAGCTGAGAAAGTGTGTCGTGTTTTCACTTCGCTGCAACGGAGGCTGTGCTGCGAGAGCTCCTCGTGCTGGCGACGAAGTGCTGTGTCATGCGCGATAGCACATCATTCAAGGACTTGGGCGTGCGAGTCATCACTATCTTTATATATCACTACTGCAAAGCGAGGAGTCAGTGAGCCACGGAATCTGCTACAGCATAGTTATGGCTTCTAAGCCAAAGCTTACGTACTTAAATATGCGTGGATTTGCTGAACCAATTAGGTACCTGCTAGCTTACGCTAACATAGAATATGAAGACAGGCGAATTAATCATGCCGATTTTCCACAGGAAAAACTAAGTGAGTTTGCGTATTTGTTTTTTTTTGTATTTATATATTAATAATACTTATTTTAAAGGACCTAACAATATTTTTAGTTTATTTAATTCAATTCGTATGGTGTAAATTATTATAATGTATTTTTATATTTCAAATTCGTTTCAAAGTTGAAATAACTTTGATACATAGTGAATGCTAATGTTTTGATTCAATTGCGTTTGTTTACATTGTGTTATCTCACTTGTCCTTGGAATACCATCACGTCACGAGAATGGAGAGTAAGTGAGAACGGATTGAGAACGAATCACATATGGAGGGTAGATCTGACCATTAACTAGATAATACTAACAATTAATGAAAATATTTAAATGTGAAAGAAAATGCATAGTCAAAATACCAATTTTCTAACCTTTTAATATAAGATGAAATTAAGTTTACGATACTGCCATTTCAAATTTTATAGCTAAAGCTCTTAACAATCCAAGAAGCCTATCTCGAACGGACACTGACACATCCAGTTAAATTGTTTAAAAAAATTAAATCAATAGTCGAAATTAAAATTTTCAATTGAAGTGATGATTTCCTTGGTCAGTGACCTTTTCACACATTGAGGGTTCAATGTGAGTTATATTTTTAATTTATATTTCTGTAATAGGTCTACCCTATGGACAAGTCCCAGTGCTCGAAATAAACGGGAAAGTCATCAACCAATCCAATGCCATCACTCGCTTTGTCGCCTCACTGTGCGGACTGACAGGCTCCGACGATTTTGAAGCTTTCCAGATCCACGCCATGGCGGACACAATTATGGACCTCCGAAATTGTTCGTACCATTTTATAGAAATTATCATGAATAATATTAGATGTGACTGGATGGCAAAGAAAATAATCTATGCATGTTGAATATTGAAAATGTAAGGAATTTATTTCACGAATCCATTTCAAAATTTTATATTTTACAGTTTTTGGAGACAGTTTCTGGAGGCCTTTCGATCCAGATGAAGAACATGTACAAGAAAAAAAACAAGAACACCTTCGAAATGATATTATTCCTTTCTACCTGTCACGTTTTGAAAAGACTGTCAAAGAAAATAATGGATATTTTGTAAACGGAAAGGTAAGAAAGTTGAATATTTCCTATTTCGCGTGCGTACTCGTAATTGAGCAAGTTAATATGTTTACCTCAGCATTATATTTTCAATTTTGAATTAGTTAAAAACACGTTCGCAGAAAGCAGTATGAACAAAAGTAATATTAAAGATATTGCACACTCAACCGTCAAGAATAAGTCGGAATAGTATACTCGTAAAAAACTATTAGTCAGGGTCATGAACATGAAACATTATTTAAGTTATTGATTTATTCGAAATACGTGAGGTGAAAGAAAGAATTCTGTCTCATTCATCTTGCAACGGCGCCAGGGTAAATTCTACGTTCGTTATATGTCTTAATATTTATGCCTGTTGAAAAAACTGTAGGCGTGTTCTTATGTCGTCCCCTCAAAAATTACATGATAAATATTACCATTTATCCATAATAATATTGTCCTTTCATTCGATAAAATTTACCTGAAGTTACCACGAGTAGGAGGAAGGTTTGCGTCTTTGAAAATTGCTTTCTCGGCTATTTTGAATTGTATAAATTTTATTATTCATAATTACTGGTATATAACAAATAAACTCGGTTTTGAGATCCAGTTCATTTGTTTTATATGCAAGAAGTAAAAAATCTTTTGATACACTGGGAATAATTCGAGTAACATTAACTATTATTCTATAGGATATATTTATATTTTTTCTTTTTGTATGTTTGTTTAAGAGTTATGTATTTTTGCAGCTGAGTTATGCAGATGTCATATTTGCAGCATTAGAACTGCATTTTTCCAATTGTCTCGAGGAGGATATCACAAGCAGCTATCCCGCCCTTAAGCAACTCGTGGAGAAAGTAAATACCATCCCACGGATTAAAGATTGGATAGACAATCGGCCTATAACTGAATTTTGATTGGTAATTTTACTGTTAAATAAATATTTTGTTTTCCTAAAATTTATTTTCGAAATAAATCCCAGTTTCCTCATTTGTAATCCGGAATACCTCTAGAAACTTTTTTCCTATCTTTATTGGAAGAATTTCTGATATTCAATGCAAATATTACAAATAAATTCTTCGACACTAAATCATAAAGTTTTATTTCCTTTGAAAGCTTATTTTTTTAGTTTGACAGATTGTGCAATTTTAATTACGTAATTTATTTTAACTATCAAGAGATTTCTGAATTAGTGTATGCTGATTAACAATGTATGTAATTATGAAATTTAAACAACTGTTTTAATCTTTCACACGATTTGTTGTTAAATTCTGCATCAAATCAAACAATGAAGCACAATTAAAATGTCGGCACACAATACCACAATAATTGATCGATATGAGAGGAAAATTGAGGAGAATTTTCAAAGTAGTCTTTAGGGGCTAGCTGAACCCATAAATTTTGGAATTTGTAAATCATTGTTTTAAATATGAAATGAACTTGAAATACTGGAAGATCGTAGAATAAGGGATAATCTTATGATTTTCGTTCACTGAATCCTGATACCGTTCATACTCATCGAACTTGATTTACTTATCTAGATGGCCACGAATCGATGCAGAAATCGTTTATCTGTGCATCGCATAATCTCTAACTTGTTTTATTCGAAATATTTTAGAAGATATTTGACTAGCTGCTCTAAAGAATTCCTGCTTAAATAAATGAAATGCAAAACACCTCACACATTTGGATCGAGAATACGGATAGGGATTTGGATAAAGAACGGATGGGAATTTTTATAACTGTTTGAATGTTTATTATATAGCATTACAAAAATTAAATTTTTGTACACTGAAAAAAAGGAACTTGTATTTCTACATAATTGATTATTACAGAAGCTAAAAGTATTGCAAGAAGAAAGAATGCAGAAACTTTCGTTGGGTCATCGACATAGTATAGAAGATTTATAAAAGGGCACGGTCTTCCCATGCATACTAGAAAAATATCAAAAAGGCTTCCGGCGGAATATGAAGAAAAAAAACATTGCTTTTCACAGGTCACAATTCCTACTTCTTTCATAAAAATAAAAATCAAGTATAAAGTTTAACATTAAAGAATGAAATCCTTCTTGAAAATACAGTGCATCTTATACACCGGTGCGTTATATACACCGGCAAATACGTAGTTAATTTATCTGCTTTCCATTCACGTTCATTTCAAAACTTTCTCGGAGTTTAAGATTGTCATGTATTGAACTCGGTTGCCTTGATCCAGGATCGTGCAGAACATTAAACTCGATTTTCCAACACAAAATGTTAGGACCCGGAAGAAATTTTCTGTAAAAATTGTTTCTTTAATTTTGTTGAACAAAAATAAAGCAAAATATAACTACGTTGTAATGACACGATGGTAAACAAGTTTGTTTAATAAAGGTAATTCATTTGTACTACCTTCTTAAGTAAAATGCCATAAACATTATGAAATATACGATCTGTAAAGTGCACGCCCATATATGATAAGACAATTGGTTATCACTAGCTTTATATCACATACAAGTCCCAGAAACGACAGTACTTTACTGAACCAGCTTCGCTGCTGATAGTTTTGACATGTCTGCTAAACCAAAGCTCACGTATTTCAACTGCCGAGGGCGTGCGGAGCCAATCAGATACCTGCTAGCTTTTTCGGGGATAGAATATGAAGAGAAGCATGTTCAGTATGCAGATATTCACAACGTTAAATCTTGTAAGTATGCTTTATTTTATTTCGTTTCAAACAGTAATAAATGATTATTTATGTCGAATACGTATTGATGTGAAACGTCTTTAGAATCCGTCGCTTGTTTATAATGGAAAATAAGTGCACTTCAGCGAGGACAATCGTACGATCAGACAGTAAGACTGCCACCAACTCTAACATGTTCAGCATTTTATGTTTGCAAGGTGCCAATAACCATAATTGTGGTTGGGCTACGCTACTTATGTACCATTGTTATAATAAAAGGTACTGTCAAGAACTTTGAAAGGCGAACATGCCGAACGAGGATGAAAATATTTTTAAAAAGTCTGTACTCAGAGCTCATATTGCTTCTTCATCAAGCCTAAGACGTTCCACGACCCGTATACGAATGCATCTCTGTCAAAACCCACTCGAGGTTGACTTCATCACTTTTATTTCTCGCGATTTAAGAAAGTGTACGATCATTATTATGAAGAAGCATGTTTTTGAGGATATCTCTAAATTGGAAATTTTGAAAATAAGCCCTTCTGCCTTAATTCAACGGATGATATAAATAAAATTTTATTGACATAAAGTCTTATTCATTATAGGATTCATTCCTACCAAAAAGTCAGCTTTATGCCAAAACTCCCTAATTAAAAAATCAAACTTAATGTTTTTATAAATAACAATATGCGATATTAACACTACAAAAAGTCTGTTATCATTTTGTTCTTTGCCACTATCGCGGTTGCTGTCTGCAAGTTGTCATTTGTCACAGATAATTCTCTGGCTCGATAGCTCACAAGTATTTCATTCTCTCAATATAAGAACAATCGAAGGAAGGCATCTCAGGCCACTTCAATCCAATATTGATAATGTAATCTATTATTTTGTTCCTTCATAGGAGCTAAGTAATATTTATTGGTTTGTTTTTACGTTACACTAGGGTCAATAAATTTAGGCGACTCAATGTTCGTGGTTTTCCCATACGTGTCGCCAGCCCTCTGGCCTTTGCTGCAATTGTTCAACCTTAGCGTCCGCGGCTTCGGCGAGAAAAAATTAGGAAGGTGGTGGCGGACAAGAGGAGGGAAGAGAGAAGAAACGATCAGCATAAACAAACTGGTTTCATTATATTGTTTTGATATTTACAGGTTTTCCTTACCAACAGGGTCCTGTTCTTGAAATAAATGGAAAAACCATTAATCAATCCAACGCTATAACCCGTTACATCGCCAAACTTGGTGGACTGACTGGCAGCGATGATTTTGAAGAGTTGCAGATTCACGCCTTCGTAGATACCATCAATGATTTCAGAGACGGTTCGCACCATTTTTCTCTTCCTTAAAAAATGAATCGAAACATTTTTGCGGGGAAGCAGGAAGGATTTATAAAAATGTAAATATATTTCTTTATATGGACATTGAGCTTTCCTAATGAGAAATATTTTTCTTGGTAATCTTAGTCAGCTGTAAGAAATATTACCGGTTATCCATAAAGTAATTAATTCCTATTATTTACTATCCGACATATTTTTAAATTTATTATCTCACTCTAAATATAAGGGAACTTTTGATGTAAATCAAAGTGCAATCTTAACAATCGTACGTAACTTTATGAAAATGATTCAATAATTAAATAATTATTGAATTAAAATAATTCGAGTTATATTACTTTATCATGGAGAAATCAACTGCATTTTTGTTTACAAAGTTTCATTTGTAAATTTTTGAGAAATAAACAACAGTGCACACAAATTAATTTTCTATGCGAATCGCGCCTGCTGTCATCGCGACATCGCCCCTCGTCGGCGCCTGGGGAAATCTAAACTCCGGAGCCGGGAATTGGCCACTTAAATTCGCTATAAAGAAAATAAGAGAGGTTTGGGAGCGGGTTGCTTAGCACATCATTCCACAAAGTAAAATGCTCTACATACGAAACGTATTGTTGGAAACTAGGACAGTCGTCGCTTTTCATTAATATTGACTGTCTCAACGTACAATATCCCAACGAATCTCGTCACTTCACTAACTGGCTTAATGAGACTCTTCGTCGTGGTAACCGCAATAGGTCGTATGTAAAATCTACCAAACATTTCAGGAGGAATTAAAACCTTCTTTACTTCTCCTCCTTAACAGACGTTTCCACAAATGTAAAATCCTGATATGTGGTTCTTTAGTTCGTCGTCTTGCGATACCTATTGCAACTGCTGCAGTTCTCTAGATTGATCACAATGGTGTAATAAACAAAAAAGTGAATTGTTTTGACATGTAACCTATTGCGGTTACCACGACGACGCCTTGAAGCTTCCTTTGCCCGTTATCTCTAGGAGGAATTTGCAATTGGTTAGTTAAGCCGAGGACACAAAGTAATCGTAGTAAAGAAATAGAACATATTCAAAACAGATATACAATATATGCTTGAATCCAGTTAAATTGGTGCGGTAGACACTCGCTCATGCTATCCACCACGTCGCCACTTGCCAGTAGACACTCGCTCAATCCACCACGTCGTGAGCATGACTTGTCAGAAATTACCTCTCGCCTACGCATTGTTCCTTCACTCAAAAATATTGTTGCTAATTTTATTGACAGGTGCAAAGAGCATCACCAACTAATTCTGATTTTAATTACCATACGTTTTGGTATATAACAGAAAAAAAATTCAAGTTGATTTTACTGTTATTTAATTTATTACTTATTGTAAATGAGAGGGGGAATTGTCAAAAGAGTTTTGTAATTATTTAGGGTTTCAAGCGCCCACTACAGGTAAATTATTGGGAGAGGAGGGGGGTTTCAAAATACTAAAAATTTGTTTGACGTAATTTGTGGCCTCTCCCGAAATACTCCATGGTACTCGTAGTAGGGGAAAATGAATCGAAAAGAACGCGCGCATTTCAAAAGTGAGAACTCAAATGTGAAGTATGCTAAAAAACAGATGAATTATTATATCTCTCAAGTAATTCAGAAAACAAAATTCAAGAAACCGAAATATGTTTGTTTCCAATCCATACAGAGTTCCAGCTGAATGTGGATTTGAAGTTATCATGTCCTCACCAAACACCATAGAATTTTTTAAGGAGGGGTTCTTTGACAGATCAATGTGGTGAATGTGGTAATAAGAGTTTCACTGCAGTTTTCTTTCTCAAATATTACCCTAGAGAAGCTGCTCGTTATCTTGATTGTAGTATAAAGCTTCATTATTGTTCACTGTGATTCTTAATATATGCCTACTATAAGAAACACCTCTGATATTCTTTAGCAATCGTCGATTGTTACTGGGACGTGACCAATGAAGACCAATCCAAAAAGGAAGAAAAGCTGAAGAAGGAAATTCTTCCTTTTTATCTCAAGCGCTTTGAAAAGGCCTTGAAGAACCATAATGGTTACTTTGTCAATGGAAGGGTGAGTAAATTTGGTAAATTTAAACAAATGTTTTGAGGGTTTAAAGAATCATGGAAAGAATTCGTTGTAAGAATTGAAAGGCAAGTTCTAAATTTCGGAATAATGTCTCCTATTGAATTAAAAGAATGTCTAGCAAATCATTTATTGTTTTCAGAATTGTAATTGCATACCAACGATGATAAAATATTGTGGTAAAATGCATTGAACTGCCAAGAAATTATCTTTCTTCTAATATCTATGTCTCCTGAAAATGTAGTATTGCAACTCTTATTACATGCACCTTGTTTTGTACAATATTATTTTCTCAAATTGTCTTCTTCTATCCTCATTCGTATTATTAAGTTCCGAAGATACATTTTTTTCATGACTTTTACAACGTACTCATAACAATAATTATGACATATACAGGTAAAATCAGGACTTGCAAGTGTTGTAGACTTTACTGCCTTTATCTGTTTCTACATTTGCAATAGTAAGCTCCCTGTTGGACCGATGTTCTGAGCAGTCTCTGGTCGAGGTGACTAATACCGCAATTTGCTCCTTTAATACGGGTTAAATGGTAACAAGGTCACAACATGGATATCAATTACATCGGGTAATAAACTTTCCGTCGTGTATCACATAGGGATAAAGGTGACAAGGTGGTGCCACACACGGGGTTACAGGCCTCTTCGAAGCTTCGGTCATGTCAGTGGCTAAATAGTTTATTTTAAGAGATTGTGAATAAAGCAGGAGAACCGCTTTTGATTCCCGTTCGTAGAAATTGATGCTTTAAAAAGTTTGGGCCGACCTGGATGGCCGAGGTGGCTAAGAGCGTGTACCGACTCAGCGCTTCGGTCCGAAGGGTCGCGGGTTCGAGTCCCGCCTTGGGCATGGCTGTTTGTCCCTTGACTTTGTATGTATGTGTTGTCTCGGAGGGCCTCGCGTTCTACTGACCCAGATCAGAGGAGCCCGCAAGTGTGTTGGTGTCTAGTGTATGGTCGAATATGCGTCCCATCGGGGCGTAAAGGGTAACCGGCTGTTGGCTGGATAAAAGCCCTAGAAAAAAAATAAAACAAAAAATTGGTCGGAAATGTTTGATGTGTTGGTAAGTTCAATATGTGATTGTTTACAGTTAAGTTACGCAGACGTCATTTTCGCTGGATTAATTCAAAATTTCTCTGATTGCGGCCAAGACGACATCATTAATGGATATCCTCACCTCACGACTCTTGTGGAGAGAATCAACAAAATACCCTCCATCAGAGCGTTGATTCACAAAGGGCCTAGCAGTAATAACTGATTTTTGTATTCAATTTCATACGTGCAATAAACACTCAAAACGCAATAAAATTTGTTTGCTTTCAGTTCCTTACTTGTATCCTCTTTCATTACACATTTCATTATCCTCTTACAATACAACAGTAATCATGAAACCTAGTACGAGATCACACTTGTTAAAGACCAAATCACTTTCAATATCTATTATAGTTTCGCGTATGCATACAACTTCCCTTTTAAGTGAAAGGAAATTTTACTTTTTCTTGATCTACAAAAGTGCCTAGTACTATCATTCTATAGCTCATCTGGAGAAAAAATCTTATACATGGATGAAAAAAATTATGAAGTACTGCAATCGAGTCAAAATGTAATATCAACTTTTAAACTTATGGCCATCTTGAGGCTTCTTTACCCGACCGTTTGTGTGTTTGCATATTCAGAACCCGAACTATTTTGTGAAATACGGCAAAACCCTTAATTTGGTGTCATTAACCGATGAAGGTATTACATCGGTGTTTCGAAGTTAATGGTTTTCAAAAGGCGACAATTCAACTTGTTATTTTTTATACTTCTGCTTTTTAAAATACAATTGCATCGTCACGATGAAACCCTGATTTTAAAATCTGCTCGATTCTCAAAATGTCCCCCTATAACATTCGGTTATTAAAATGTAATAATTACGCAAATAAAATATTCATGTAAAGAAACCATCCAGTAAAATCTCTTTTACAATTTTAATTTATACATTTCTCGAAATAAAGTAGGATACATACACACACATTTAAAATGACAATAACAGACACCTGCAATATCCCACAGGCAGCCTCAAAACAATAACATAACCAACGCTTGACAAAAAATCACACGGTAAACAAGTTTAAACAATTACATAACGTTTGAATAAATGAAACAAAACAGAAGCTTGAAGTTTTTTGCATTTTAATACTAAAGAATTTTCTGACGAAGATTTTTTGTGGCGCGCAATTAGATTTCTCAGTTTGAGTGAGTGAGTGAGGCTAGAAGGAGCGGCAACCACTCGCACGTTTGTGCAGAAGTCGGCGCCGCACGCACGCCCGGGCGATCGCACGCTTCGGAACTCGAGATCTGCGAAGCCAGAGCGATTAAATATCCCACGCTGCAACACGCGGTAGGGATTGAATTGAATTGATGCCTTATTTTAGGTGGCGAGACTCAGGCCATGAGACCTGCTCTTCTGTCTGACCTCGCAAATTTTGCTACGCTCCTTTCACCAACTGGGGGAGAAAGAAGGTATTACTTGGGCGACGAAACAGGCAATTTGAATTTAGCTCAGAGGCTTCATTTAGGCTTGAGGATCTTTCACATGCAGTAAATCTACTACATGGGACAGCCGGCTTTACTACCCCTCCGAAGGAAGGCGTACGAACGATTTTCTCGCCCTTAAAAATCCACGGCTTCGATCGGGTTTGATCCGGCGAACTTGGGTATAACAGTCCCACACACCATCGTCCGTTACACCATCGCCGGGATGTACAACGCTGGGATACAGAGGGATGTACAACACTGGGATGTACAAGTGGATTATCAGGAACAACTTAGTCACGTACCAGACTGTGACTCGTTTGTAATTTGCACGTTACTTGGAAACTACATAAAATTAAGGTACTAAAGTTCTGAAGTTAAAGTACTAAGGTTGTGGAATTCGTCCAAAACGCTCCGAAATTGTCCTAATTTTGGGTATAAATAAAAACAAGGTCAAACACAAGCACTAAATATGATGCTTCTAGCTTTTTTTACGTCACATTGAACAAGTTAAAAATTTTGTAGACCAATCGGAAGGGGTCATGATTTTTTTTCGGCCGAAAAAGTAACCAACAAAAAATAACGAAAACAAGACGTTGATGATTGCAAAATAAGCTCCTAATATGAGATTCTATTATGAAATCCACTGAGTGGGTCCTGAAATTAATTTTTTACAATAAGTACATACATGTTTGAATTATTAGTTTATACAGACTAAAAGGTTGTCACAATTTACATAAAATAAAAGATCGGATGCGACGCGACCTAGAGATATAGGTGATTACGGAAAAGGTACAGTAACTAACTTGTAAGGCACTACCAAGTTCAACTAAATCCACTGGGAGCACAGTGGACCTAATATTCGATACATACGCTATTTGATTCCGACGATGCAATGTGTTTAATCGACTGTAACAAATATCAGAGTAACTAAATTATATCATGGAACGTGTTACAATCGCAAATAGCCCAAAATTTTACCCAAAGGCCCGTTCAGGGTCTGCCTGAAATATCTTCGCGGACACCTTGAGAAAAGCGTGCCCCATTGTGAGAATACATTGCTGATAATAACTGACAATATATGGCATGCATCAATTGAAATTATGATTGGAAATGGAAACAAACCTTACTTTTAGTATTAATGAAATCAAATAACGTTCTATTATGTCAACTCCCCTTTTTCTCCAAGAAATTAAGTACAAGGCGACGAATCAGTGATTAAAAGATATTTACCGAAGTCTATGATAGAGCACACTTTTTTTACGTGAAGTACATTGTGTTGTGGCATATTTAAGTTAGAAAGAAAATTGCGCAAATCATATACACGTAGTTCGCACGACGGCCTCCCGATTAGGCCAGAGCTCGGTTCAGAAGAATGCCAGGCTTTTTTTAAAAATAGATTTTATTATCCTTGTTCGACATTATTATGTCTTTCAAGGGTTTTTGTGATACATAGTATATACAATTCTGTTTTAAGTACATTTCATCATACATGTCTAATGCTTCAAGACAATAATATTGACAATATAAGACAATAACAACTAAGGATTTAATTTCACTATCTTTGTATTACCATTGTTTTTTCTAATTAATGTATATATTCTTATACTTTTCAATTATTGTCAATTCCCTCGGCCTTCAGCCGCCAACCTGATTGAGGTTTTCTGGGTTTACTCAATCGCTTAAGGCGTATGCCGGGATGGTCCCTAGTTTTGCAACCCACATATAAATGTAAAATATGCCCTCCTCGATCTTCTTCATAGTATAAGAAATGTTTCATGTGATTAGGCGGAAGAGCAGGCCTAATGGCCTGAGCCTCGCCACTAATAAAGACAATTTTATTATTATTATTATTATTATTATTATTATTATTATTATTATTATTATTATTATTATTATTATTATTATTATTAAAGATGCCTGGGAAGGGTCCTTCAAACAAATACATACAAGAATGCCAGGCTGTTCCAACTCACTCCTGCACGCGTCCGTCGGGCCGTGGGTTCCAGGGATAGCGCGGTGGCTAAGGACACCCTCTGTTCTCCTTGTAGCTCACCCGAAGTTTCCAATTGGCTCACCCTTGTTTTCTTTATTGTTTTAAGAAGCATGATAATTGTATAATGTTGATATTACACAGCATATTTTGTGCTGGGTATAATCGATTGATTGATTGACTTTTTCGTGTTTCCGAGCGCGTCAACTGCTTCGGTCATTAGTCCCGTAAATGTTTTTTCCTCGGGATATGGCGATGATCTTCTCCCGCTGGATGGCGAGATCCGGCGCCGACCTACGGTAGGCTAGCGGGGTTTCCTCCTAACCAGGGCTCTCCCACCAGCGGGGCACCGCCCCAGCCGGGACAAGCTCTAAGCTCCCGACCGCTCTCCCAGAATATGTGGTAGTGTAGTGCATGTTAGTGTAAGTGTGTGTGTAAGGGGAGAGGATAGGACAAGGAAGAGGAAGGACAGATCGCGCGCGGTCCGTGGCCCGTTTGGTAGGGTACTGCTCCGGCATTCGCCTGGTGCTGATCGGAGAAACCACGGAAAACTACCGATCAGAGCAGCCGGCCGCTAGAATTCTCTTCCAGACAGCGAATGAATTCGACCTAGCTGAAAAGCTAGTGTCGAAAATCCTGGCGCCGCGCCGTCAGGACTCAAACCTACGACCTCCCGGTCAGAGGCGCTGCAGTAACATCAGCTGATGCACTGAGCTACCGCTCCCGGTGGGTACAATCAACATATCACTCAGTGATTTATATAAAAGTTGAATTACGTATTTGATTGAACATATTCTGTTTAAAGGTTGAAATGAATTTTGAAGATTATGAACAATTTTTACTGTAGATGGCATTAACTGCGATTCAGGGATCATAGGGATACCAGAGAACTTCCTCCTGGTCAAAGCATAATCTGATAAATAATCACAGTGCCATGCCTGTTCCTTTATTATGAAACCATTATCTCACTTCCTATGAGTTGCAACTAAGAGTACCACGTATTTAAGGAAAGTCATTCTGACATCGATCTAAAGATGCGAACTGATTGCATTAGAATGCCGGAATAAACAGGCCTGAATAGACGCGTACAGATACAGCATACAGATATGGATGTTCTCGACTAGTTACCCGTTAAGTATTTTCAAACAGATAAATCATTTCTGCTACGTAATTCATTCCCTTCGTCAAGAGAAAAGGCAACAGTAATTACTGAGAAAATATTCCAAGGAAATATACAGATTCAATTAATCTCAACGTTTTAAAAAATACAAAAATGATGTAATGAAGACCTGTATGCAAATAATTTCAGAAAAAATTGAGGGAAAACACATTTAGAAAAAAATATAAAAATAAATATTAGATACAGTACAATCTCCATCAACAAAATTTATAGTTCTTTGCATTAATAACTTATTAAAATTAGTATTGCTACAAAATGGCACAGACATTCTCGTACCCATTAATTTCCTAATCTATTTTCTTTAGTCTGGGCTAGCGGTTCGGTTTTGCCCCACCACCTCCGCAGCTACTTATCGAATAATTATTTTTCATTACATTTATTTATTTTAATTAGGGGGAATAATAATAAAACCGTTTAGAAGTAGATATTGCTTGAGAAAAACACAAAATTAAATTGTGTTACTCTTCCAACAAAATTTGCTATATTTTACAATTTTGAAAATATTATTTATTTTTTAAATCGTTTATGTAATAACATAAGTATCAAGCAAGTCAATAAAATAAATATCATTTGCATTTTTTGATTATTTTCCTAAAAGTGTTTCGTTCCTGACCTACGGAAACAGTGTTATTAGGAAGTTCCGATTCACGACGCCACTAGAATACTATCACTTTATCTCGTTATCTTATCGCGTTTTCCGCCTAACAATGCATGGGGTGACATAAACGCATGATGTACATTATATGTAATATAAAATGGTTCATAATGAAATCTGAAATTAAAAATGAAATTTCTAAAGTCTCTTTTGTCTCTTTGACACTGGATGAAACTCCTGATATGAACAGCAAAGAATACCTGTCAATTATTTTTCGTTACGTGCCTGTAAAATTATTGATTTTCTCTTTCCTAGTGTTTTTTTTAAATTTTATATCAAAGTTTTCCATTTTATAAATTATGCAAATTCTATTGGATCCGTAATGATGTGAATTGGACAATTGAAAACAATTGAGTGTGAGAGTACTAATATTATTAAAGTATGATGACAAATATTTATACTGTGCTAGGACATGAACTTCAGTCTTTCAACCATTACATGAACTTTTTCTATCCTTCAACCACTACATGAAATACACGAATCATTATTACTTTTACTAGATCAGTTTTTACTTTAAATATCCAAATTATTTGTGTGCTCTAATTGACCAAATTGTCAGAAATGGTATTAGTGAAATAAGGAATATTTAAGAGCGTGTATTATTTCCTCATTTCTCGGGTTCCATATCCTAAGTAAAAAATCAGGCTACGCCACTGGTGTCAAGAGATTGTTCACTACTTCGTGTGCTCCAGCAATGCGGGCAGCAATTCGTGAATGCCATCTATTATAAAATTAATCAATAAATAAATGATCGTGCTAAGAAATGAAGTATCATTGCACGAGGTGGTTCAGATACAAGGGCAGGCGAGACCATACCCAATTTTCTTAATGCTCAGTGGAGAACGATTGATCTGATGATCACCGAATATTTTGAAGAGCTTATTGGAATGCATCAATTTTATGATCTTATTTACTAAAAATCTAAGCAGAATTGGTCTATTGATACTATTTATTTCAACATTCTTATCAGTGTTTTATTAAAGTATGAATACGATATTGTGAAATTGATTTTTCATATTACGCAACATATCCTTTATCATCAAAGACGAAATCTACTGAGAAACAATCCGCAAGTCACCACGGCGCTTATATAAACTCGCCGCACATTCACGTCTCAGAACATCGCGTTGCACTTACCGAAAGCCGAACTGCAGCAGCTAGCGCCATGGCCGCCAAACCAAAGCTGAAGTACTTCGATGCTCGAGGCGCCGGTGAGCCTATTCGCTATGTGCTCGAGTACGCGAATATAGAGTTTGAAGATGAACGCATTTCAATGGAAGACTTCGTCAAGATAAAGCCCAGTGAGTACATACGCACGTCTGTATAACATTGTAGTTTCTGAAGAAGGTTCGTCATGTTGGGGAAAAACCAGGGGGGTTATATCGATCATGGCATTTAAATTATTGTATTGTAGTGCAGATAATAGTTTACAGAACCGATTTTATCTTTTTTTTTATTTGTTGCGTCTACATATTGATGCAACGCGTCTCCAAGCCCCTAAGGGGCGTTGAGCGCTTTTGCGCAGGGGAGTAATCCTCCATTACCTTTTTAAGTCATTTTACGTCAGGTCGCAGTCACTTGTCAAGAAGGACCGTCAGGTAGCATATCCGCGTACGCGCCTCCTGCTACGCGCTCCTGCGTCACTACCCAGCGGCCAGAATTGGGAAGGAATAAGGATAGGGGTAGGGTTTAGGACACTTCACAGGGACTAGCCTTTGTGAAGCAGCCATACTCGTTTTGTTGGAACAAATTTCACATGAGATTCGACGGGAATCGAACCCGGATTTCAGTGTTGAAAGGCTAGCGACTTCTCTATGTGCCACGAGCGAAGCTATGCTATATGCAATCTACTGTATTGGATGGTACATGTGCACTTCACTACATCAAGCGACAAATTCACAGTTCTTTAAATTCTTGCGAGGTGCCACGTACAAAACTATTTCTTAATTCGATTGTGAGGATTTCTGTTGTTTAATTTTTAATGGTAATATCTAATTTTTATATCTACATTTAATTCTTAAACATAGTAATTACTATAGAATTTATTACACATGACTTGTCTAGAAAAGAACAGTATGGGTTTGTCATGTAGTTTTTACCAGATGTTGAATTTCCAATTTTATTGAAATATTTTTTTGTAGATGTACCGTTTGGTTTATTGCCCGTTCTGGAAATCAATGGAAAAGTTATCAATCAATCTACAGCCATTTGTCGTTATTTTGCCAAAAGAGCTGGATTGGCCGGAGGTGATGACTTCGAAGCTTTGCAGATTGATGCTGTTGCTGACTCTATTGTGGATCTGAGGAATGGTAAGTATTCACGACCTGTCAAGTATCGTGAACAAAAAACCTTGCTGTTTTTGTCATACAGTTTCCATGAAATTAAAATAAATCAAGATACATTTCGAAATATAATTCGTGCTAATAAAATTAGAAAGCGAATACGAATTCCTTTAAAAATTCTAAAGAATTTGCTTTCGTAAAAAGACGTAAAAATAATAATAGTAATAAATAATAAAGAAAAATAATAAATAATAATAATAAATAATAATAACAATAATAATAACAATAATAATAGTCGTCGTATTTTCTGTAGAAGTATGTCAATAATAATATTTTAAAAAGTAGACTATGCGTGATAATAGTAGTTTTACATTGGCGTTCTGTCTTTTGACACGAAAATATTTTTTTCAGCGTTCGTCAATTATTTTTGGCGCACTCCAGAAGCTCAAAAGCCCGCCACTTACGAGACACTGAAAAAAGAACATGTCCAAATTTATCTCTCCCAGTTCGAGAAGATCCTGCAAGAGAATAACGGTCATTTCGTAAATGGAAAGGTGAGAACAGATGTGTCACGTATTTTCGAAGCCAAAATAAAGCTTTGTTTTTGTCATATTTTTTGGTAAATTAATTCAATTAAAATTTTAGGGCACTAATAAATACATATTGGGATTTTGTGCCCAATAAAAGAATGATTAGAGACATAATATGTTAAGTAATAAATAATGATGAGTAATTCAATTTTTAAATTTCATGCATGCTAAATTACGATTTTTTTATGTAGAGAAGATAAAAAAATAATGTTATAATGATTACAGAAGTTATTGAAGTATGCATTATTTGTACATCGTTTCGAAAGTTCGCATGTTTACAATTATGATAAGGACGTAAGTCTCAATCTTACAAATTTTCTAATTGAAATACACTGTTCAGCCTATGTAAAAATTATTCATTAGATTTCACAACTTGACCATTTAGTGTGTTTTACTACTTATTTTTTAAGGCAACATGCTATTGCTTGTCCAAAACTCAGAAAAGCTTTTCAGTGATCACTTACCAAGATTAAAAATGATATAAAAAATACTTTATTCTATTTCGTGTCTGATGAAAGCATTTTACTTCACAGCTCAGCTACGCTGATCTTCTTTTCGCTGGAACTGTCGAGTATTTCAACAACATCATAAAATTTGATGTGACAGAAGGCTACCCTTTGGTGCAGGCGCTTGTGCAGAAAGTGCACAATATCCCTCGCATCAAGGCGTGGATAGCCAGGCGACCACAGACATTCCTTTAAAATTTTGTATTTTATTTTTTAAAATAAACATATTATATTATTACATTATTCTATTTGATTACTTTTCAATATTTTCTTTCAAATGTATGATTAGGAGACCTAAATGTACTACCAAAAAAGAAGAGAATCGTCGCTCATAAATATAATTATGCATTCTGTTTACCTTGAATACAGGTTCAATTACAAGCGCACGGTTTCTCACTTTGATTTGTATATGTGGTAGAGATATTTCGGATGAACATTAAATACAGGTGAACTTCACATTCAAACCGGCGTAAATACCTTACTGAGCGCTTCTCCGATGTTTCTGACCAGTCTCCGAGCGGTCCAAGGTTCGAGTTCAGACGGTGGTGAATTTTCGAAACCGAATATTTATGTTGAATTAAACTACTGTCGTTGCTGTACATCAGCTGGCATCTCTAATCGGTATTTCCCGTTGTTCCTCCGATCAATTCTAGTCGAATACCAGAGCAGTGCCCTACCAAACTAGCCACGGACCGCGCACGATATTTCCTTCCTTATCCTTGACTCCTTCCCTTCCCTTTAAACACACAGTTACATGCATTACACCACCACTCTTGATGCGAGCTTTGTACTGCGAGCGGTAGCTCAGTGCACCAACTGATGTAACTGCAGCGTCTCAGACAGGGAGGTCCTAGGTTCGAGTCCTCACGGCGGAAGGATAGCTTTTCAGCTAGGTCGAATTCACTCGTTGGAGGAGAATTCTAGCGGCCGGCTGCTCTGATCGGTAGTTTTCCGTGGTTTCTCCGATCAACACCAGGCGAATGCTGGAACAGTATACCCTATGGCCCGCGCGCGATCTGTCCTTCCTCTTCCTGGTCCTTTCCTCTCCCCTTACATACACTGTCCCCCTGTGCAGTGTGAATTATTGATAAACTCACATTAAGTTTTTTTAACAGCTGGATATCTCACGTAGGACTTTACAAGGACTCATCGTCATCTTTCACATGTACGAAATACTGTAGTGGAATAAGACGGTATTTTAAATATCCTTCAAATGTTTTGAACTATCTCAACTTGGAAAATGTTTGGTAGTAAGAAACTGTAAATGTTGCATATCATACGTTTTAAGCGTGATCCAAGTCATACATGCATCGTAGAAACGGATGTGCCAATAGCCTTCGCACTGAAGGAACTTTCTCACATGTGATAGTAATTATATATTGCTTGTCAAGTGGTAGATAACAGTCGCAAATCGCTTGTACCGTTGCAACACAAATCGTTTTGAGTTACAGAATTAAATATGCATTCTGAAATCACAATAACACTAGTTAAACACAAGACAACAAATAACACAAGAAGACAAATATGATTGGTTATTTTGTAATATGAGTTTTAATTTACACTAAAAATGTTATATTTATTACCACTTTAATTATTTATTAATATTTTCAAATGCATTGCTCTATTGAAATTCTACACACTTTCCGGGTTGGGTAAATACTTTAAATTTAGTATTTAAATACTTCGCCAAAATACTTCATAGATAAGAATTTAAATACATACTCAAAATATAGTGCATTGGGTTTCGAATAGCTAAATACATACGTATTTAAAATACTCCAAATACTGAAAATGCAGTAAATACAATAATTTTTTACTATTACTTTCTTATTGGAAGAATTTATTATACTTGTCAATTGTAAAAAACTACTAACTGACAGTCAAATAATCAGAATTTCCTTTTAAAGCGACCAGTGTTTTGACAAATCATCAGACTATAAACCCTTCTTTGGCGAATCTACAAAACCTACAAAGGAAAACGGTCGTTCAACTGAGTTTCATCGGATGAACGTAAACTAGTGTTATAATTAGACCTCGGATATGTAGGCACTGAAAAGGTCGAAAATAGCAGGCAAATATGCATATAAAAACTTAAAAATAGGCAGGGAAATAGGTATTATGATTGAATAATATTAAAATTTATACGTAATACATACTAAATAAAGAATGAACACAATTCTCTAAAAACAAATCGAATTTCTTCGATTGGCAAAATATATTGCGAAATTAGATAATATTTCCTAAGATTTGACTCCTTTGGAATTTTATATTTTATTGGTTAAACTGGTTAAATTTTGACTTTTCAAATTTTGAAAATGGAATGTTTGCGGCATGGCACAAGTCAGTGTTGAAATTCTTTCTTGTCTTCATCTTTTGACTGCACTTACTGAAGAAAGTTTGAATAGTTTTTCTCACATATTTTCCCATATTTTGTAATAGTTGTCGTGTTGTTATCCTTTTCATAACACTGGCAAAAAGATACATTTCCTGTCCGCTGTGAAATTGAGTATCATTTATATGTAAGTATTTTCATTTAGAATATAAATAATTGAATTATACATAACCAATTTCATTCATCACACCGTTGTGGATATCTTGGGTGAGAAATATTTTTTGAGGTAAATGAAAATGTAGTAGACGCAAGAAAGGAGCATATGTGGAATAAGACAAGATTTGTAGCATTTTGGAGTTAAACAAATGAATTCTAATGCCAGTGTTTATTTTAACATTTTTTGTCCACCAAAACAACTCGGGAAGGAATGTTCCACCACTGGATGATTCTGGACCGCAGGAGAGGAAGTGAAACTGCCGAGTCATCGCAGAGCTTATATAACCCGAGGCGAGCCTCCGGACGTCAGTTAACGACTGGTACAGAGCACAGCAACAGTGCAGCCACCTTCAGCGTCATGGCCGCCAAACCCAAACTCACGTACTTCGATTTCCGAGGAGCAGCGGAACCAATCCGCTATGTGCTGGAGTACTCGAACGTGGAGTATGAAGACAAACGCATTCAGCTCGAGGATTGGCTCAAAGTAAAGCCTAGTGAGTATGATCTTTATGTAGTCAACACTTCGTGTTTACATTGCTCTGTAGTGTATACAGTAGGTCCACGTTATACTGTAACATTATTTAAATGTCTAATCAAAATTATCAGTTAAAATAATGTGTATTGTTTCTATTGATACCGTATGTTTTAATAACAAAATATTTTGTTCAAATTTTCTCAGAGCATAATATCTGTCTCCATCGATTTGGTTCAAATATGAATTAACTTTATGAATGAATTATAGTAGTGTACAGGGTGAGTCACGTAACTTTAACGCCACCCGCAATTTTTGAACGGTTGAAGTTATTGCAAAGCAGTTTTCACAAAAGTGTATGAGGCAAATACATATATTACATTTTATCACTTGTAATTTACGAGATATTGAGGGAACATTGTTATTTCAAATGGCACTATACATATTTTTTAGACTGACGAGCGTAAGAAGACAAATTCAATGATATATTGTCGTATATTAGATAAGCTTTTTTTGAGTAATTTTGATTTTTGTGACTCGTTTCAACGGATATTGTAACGCTCCGAGTGCGCATTAACAGGGAGACCGCTACGTGACCTTGGGTGGTGCACTGTTATATTCGAAATATCCGTTAAATACGAGTCGAAAAAAATAAAAATAAATAAATAAATAAAATAATAAATCACTCAAAAAAATCTTTATCTTACATATGATAATATGTATATCATTGGATTCGTCTTTTTACGCTCGTCATGACAGAGTAAAAAAGTATGTATAGTTCCGTTTGAAAATAACAAAGTTACCTCAATGTCTCATAAAATACAAGTCATAAAATGGAAACGAATAATGCATCAATTAACCTCATTCTCCCATGCACTTTCGTGAAAACTGCCCATATAACTTCAACCGTTCAAAAATACAGGAGGTGCTAAAGTTACATGGCTCACCCCATATATTGAATTGTGTGTTCATTTTGGAGCACACTGTTTTATTAAAACAATTTATTTTGAATATTCTTTATACGGGAGTTGTCAAAATAATGAAGTATTTGCATAATTAGAATTTTTGAAGGAAAATGAAAGAGTGACAGACCTAATAAATGATAAAGCGAGAGATTGTTAATTCCTGAATGTACGTGAAAATATTAATAATCCTTCTTGTATCTTGACAATTCTTCACTTTTTCACAGCTATTCCTTTTGGGCTAGTGCCTATCCTTGAGATCAACGGGAAAGTGATCAATCAGTCTACAGCCATCTGCCGTTATTTTGCGAAAAAGGCTGGTTTGGCTGGCGGAGACGATTTCGAGGCTTTGCAGATTGATGCCATTGCTGATACTGTTGTGGATTTCAGAAATGGTGAGTGAATATAGAGTCAAAGGATGTTAAAGTGATACGAATAATTATTGTAATCGATGATATAAAGTGAGAAGCGAAAATACAGAGGTAATTTTCGAATCATCCTTAAAAAAGTTTTACCAATTCTGAATTTCGACCGGGAGCGGTAGGTCAGTGCACCAACTGATGTCACAGCAGCGCCTCTGACCGGGAGGTCCTAGGTTCGAGTCCTGACGGCGGCAGGATTTTCAACACTAGCTTTTCAGCTAGGTCGAATTCAGTCGCTGTCTGGAGGAGAATTCTAACGGACGGCTGCTCTGATCGGTAGTTTTCCGCGGTTTCTCCGATCACCGCCAGGTGAATGCCGGAGCAGTACGCTACCAAACGGGCCACGGACCGCGCGCGAACTGTCCTTCCTCTTCCTTGTCCTTTCCTCTCCCCTTACACACACACTTACACTAACATGCACTACACTACCACATATTCCGTGAGAGCGGTCGGGAGCTTAGAGCTTTTCCCGGCTGTGGCGGTGCACTGCTATTGGGAGAGTCCTGGTTAGGGGGAAACCCCACTAGCCGACGGTAGGTCGGCGCCGGATCTCGCCATCCAGCGGATCACCGCCATCTCCCGAGAACAAGCATGCATACACTAACGGGACTAATGACCGAAGCAGTTGACGCGCCCGGAAACACGACAAAACCAACCAAGTAACTTGAATTTCGAGCATTTCAAAACATCTTTCTCAAGACTGATAAATTTAAATACGAGTATTATTCAAATATTAAAATTGTATGATGGCTGGTGTGCGCGCGCGTAGAGTGGCAAGTATTTCAGCTCGTTAAACCTATCACAGAATCTCAAAATTCATGGAGCTATTTTTTATGGTATCGTTCCAAATTTACGAAATGAATGTATCTGAGTTCTCATGAAAGTAACTTTTTCTACGACAATTCAACAAAGCACGTATTTTATAACTTTTAACTTGCAAGATAACATGCGAGAGGAAATGTACTGTTATTTTATTTTAACTATCTATTAAATTTAATTTGTATAAATTATTGATCCTTATCTTTTATAGTTTCGTCTTATTCTATATTCAATATTTAGATTTTTTCCCACTTATATTTCATTTCTTATGTATCTTTCATTTCTTCGTATTGTACAACGTTTCGATGACGTTTTGTCCCCATCCTCAGGTACATTTTACAGATATCTCTTCAGAAATGAACTTTTTTATTGATAAAAACTGCTTTCAGGGATTTGCACTATTCTTCCTCCGTCTATTCTATTGAGCCTTGTAATGGCGTTGTTAAGAATATTATGAGGCTACGAATTCCAAATACATTGTTCTGCAATTATTGCTCCCTTTGTATGTTTTAGCATTTGTTCGGTACTATCGGTTCACGCCAGAAGCTGAGAAGCCCGCTAAGGCAGAAGTTATCAAGAAAGAGAATATTCCCACTTACCTCTCACAGTTCGAGAAAATTTTGAAGGAGAACAACGGTTATTTTGTCAACGGAAAGGTACGACATGATTGTGATATTTTATCGGCACTTATCATTGAAATGTGAATACACATTTGGATTCTAAACGACTCCCGACTCTTTACCTTATTTAATTTTTTTTATTTACGAATACCAATTTATACACTTTAGACATTAACATGCCTTATTCACCAAGTTAGCTATCTCTTTTGTATTTCATACAATCGATCTCTGAGCTATTTCATTTGGGCAGGAAAGAACATCGCTCATACGACAACTCCACTGGGAAGTTACTATATTTGGGGAATATAAGGATTTCACTACAAAATAAAAATACTTCATTCAAATTAAGTCAAATTTAATAAGTCAAGTCACACGGAAACAATGACGTCGTGCTATATTTTATTACATATTTGCTAGACGTTCTCTGTTATGGCACAACACATTGGATCCATTAATTGTCAATAATAAATAACACTCTTTCTTAAAACTAATATTTATAATAAATATCATGAAACACATTCACACCAAAATAACAACATTCATTTTAATGGAAATGTTCAGATATCTATTCATTGTCATTTACCCATGCAGAATAAATGGCTATTATTTACGTCACATTTTGCTGGAATTATCTCAACGTTTGGCCGTGTTTGTTTTAAAATAAATATTCGAAATTGATGTTTAAGTGACAGTTAATATATCATAATCTGTGCCATAAAATGTCATTTCATGAACGATTTCCTACAGTGAAAAATGGTAGTTTAAAATGTTGGCATACGAAAAAATTATTTGTTGCATGAAGTGTTGCTCATTTGTTTCAATATAGATAACAATAACACGTTCTTTTAATATTTTATAAGTATTTATTAGCAGAAATCAACGTAACTTCTCTTTAGAACACATTTATTAATACAATGAACTCACAGATATTTTATTTGTGCTGAACCATCCCTGTTAAAAATCATCTACTTTACAGCTCAGCTATGCAGATCTCCTCTTCGCTGGATCAGTAGAGTATTGCAATAACGTCATAAAATGTGATGTGACAGAGGGCTACCCTCTGGTGCAGGCCCTCGTGAAGAAGATCGACAACATTCCCCGCATTAAGGCGTGGATATCCAGGCGACCAAAGACATTGCTTTGAAATTTTGTATTGAGTTAATTCTACTTTAAATAAAAATAATTTTTTAATAGTATTGTTTGCTTCCTTGTGAATGCCTTCAACCTAGGAATGTCCTTAGTTTAATAGGAGACAATTATCACTAAAGAATTTAAAAACACAATGTATACAAGTTTTAAGAAAAGTGTGTTTTCTTTCGTGTGTTTTTGATAGATTTGTAAAAAGAACATTAATGATTTCCTTTCGCATCATCATTAAGGAAACAACAACTTGATGATTTGAAGCCACCAATTTATCTTACTGACAAAATGCTTAAGAGACAAACTTTTTAAGTATTCGTGTCAGAATTTTTTTCAAAAACTAGATATTCTTTGAAGTAACAAAATACTCAAACGGAATTAAGCAATAGAAAAACACATTTTAGCAGATAATTACACTAACGAACAATTTGTTTTTCATACCTCCACGACGAAAGTACGTGATTTCAAAGGAAACAATCACGCTGATTTCGAAAATCATTATAAAAAGTTTCTATCACGCAAGGTTAAAAAATATAAACATACTTAGTATTTGAAATAAGAAAAATCAAATACTTATTTCCATATTGTCACTCCGGTTATATTTCTACAAAATTTTATAATATAGGCACACGTAAACCAGACACGAAATTCACCCGCCCTGCGGGTACAGTTCTGCATGATACCGACTGACTCAGAATCCGCCACCCCAATAGTTAGATACTTGTGTACTAGAGATAAGGTAAGGGGTGAAAATAAGTTCTTCCGATGACTGATCTGCTGTACGAAATATGAGGATGGGTGCACGTTACTTTTTTCAAACCATCCACAAAGAGCACTAAGACCTCATAATTAGCCCGACTATCAGATGCGAGAATAACGACGGCAAGCCTCGAATTCAGAAGGTAAAAAACAAACACGAAAGCCTACTTTTGTTGATATCTCATGAAAGTGGCATAGATGAACTGAACAAATATTTTATTTTTAAATAGCGTATTGATTCTACATATCTTACAAGTGCGATTTAAATATATTTGCATTAATAACAAAATACGGTATTATACAGTACAAAAAGATACGGCGTATTTAAAAACTGACTCTACGTAAAACAAAATTGATTATGTTGCGCACTCTACCTTCCTGGAGGTAAAAATCTTGTTCCCTAGTATTATCGGAATTAATGTCACGATCCAAACTACCCGACGTGTATGACGTGAACGAGGAGTACGAACCATATCACATATTCCTAAAAAAATTTGCAGATTTAGATCCGGACTGAGGACCCGAAAAGGGATTTCCTCCCCCTTGTAATAGTATGTAAGACTATATTTAAGGTTAGCATGTAAGTCTGTAAATACATATGTATAGTTATTTTTACTGATCTATGTAAATTCTTCAAAAATTAATAAATAAAAAAAAAGAGGAGTACGAAAGTTAGCAAGTTCACTTAGACTCAGCAGATGTTGAGGGGATAAAATAACATAACTGAACCTAAAAAAACAGATGATACAAAATGGCACAGGCTTTCTCGTACTAGTTAGTTCCCCTTTCTTTTGAGACGAGTCTATGCTTTTTCTGTTCCATCTCCTTCACGACTGCCATTCAATCGGCAGCAAAAGAACCAGTAAGGACCGCCCGCAAATGCTGTTGCTCCCAGAGGGACAATTCGCAGAGAACAAGCTCCCTCGTACATCCCAAACAAAACCCCGTGTGGTCCATGACCCCATCTTTGTATTTTACCAGTGATCGAATTGTAGGGAAACAGTTCCGCAGTTACACATATAGACAGTTGGACACATCACAGACACAGTTACCAGGCAGGGCAAGAGATAATGGATGGATTAAAGTGTTGAGCGACTAGGAAACATCAGTACGCCACAAATATAACTAAAAACGTTCAAATCTTACGCGCGTTCTAAACACAGCCTTCGTGTCAACGATCTTGGGCACACTTCCGTTAAAGTGTGTGGCCGAATAAGGTGGTGAAAATTCGTTGACAAAAATACCTTCAATTTTAACTATGCTTCCCCGTTTCTGAAATTTATTTTCAGTCTGATACACGCAGTAGATGCCGAGATAAAACTGAACATAAAACATGCAAAACACGTTTCTCATTGTATCTTTGCAACAGATTACCCTAGGAGGCTGATTTTTGGTGAATCGACATTTTGTGTTCTATTTCATATGAACATCGCGATTACCTATTTTGTTTACGGACACTTTTCATTGCCTTATTCGGCTATACCCTTTCGTACAACATTGTTCTTATTTGGTTGAAAATAACTAATTCCATTGTTAATGAATTGGGTAATTTTCACTATAAACATTCAGTCTGTAGATCCTCATTCTCTGGAGAAGATGCTATAGGCATTTACCATTACGTTTATTGTGAAATTCACTTTGGCGGGGGAGTTAAAAGTGCTGAATCATCTCACCACTTATACTATTACGATAAACGAGGCGGGCCTCCAGACACCAGTTGGGAACGGGCAGTATACAAACCACAACGCGAGTCGCTTTCATTATCATGGCCGCCAAACCTAAGCTCACATACTTTGATTACCGAGGAGCAGCGGAACCAATCCGCTATGTGCTGGAGTATTCGAACGTGGAGTACGAAGACAAACGCATTCAGCTGAAGGACTGGCCCGAATTAAAGCCTAGTGAGTATGATCCTTTATCTAGTCAACACTTTGTGTTTACATTGCTCTGTAGTGTATACGGTAGGTTCACGTTATACTGTAACATTATTTAAATGTCTAATCAGAATTATCAGTCAAAATAATGTGTATTGTTTCTACTGATACCTTATGTTTGAATAACAAAATATTTTGTTCAAATTTTCTCAGAGCATAATATCTGTTTCCATCGATTTGGTTCAAATATGAATTAACTTTACGAATGAATTATAGTAGTGTACAGGGTGAATCACGTAACTTTAACAAGTTTTTGCAAAGCAGTTTTCACAGACGTGTATGAGGCATGAGGGAATATATTCCATATTATCAGTTGTAGGATAATGGATCACGGGATCGGTCAATTAATGAATTACATTAGTTTCCCAACGTTTCGGAATATTGAATTCCTTCATCAGGGCTTACTAATACATATACCCTGATGAAGGAATTAAATATTCCGAAACGTTGGCAAACTAATGTAATTCATTAATTGACCGATCCTGTGATCCATTATCCTACTACTTATTAACGGTCGTGATTTCTACAAAGGTCAATATTATCAGTTGTAATTTACGAGATATTGAGGGAACATTGTTTTTTTTTCAAATGGAACTATACATATTTTTTAGTCTATCTGACGAGCGTAAAAAGACAAATTCAATGATAACTCAGTCATATATTAGATAAGCTTTTTTTGAGTAATTTTGATTTTTGTGACTCGTTTCAACGGATGTCGTAAGGCACCGAGTGTGTATTAGCAGTGCGCATTATTGTAATATAACGTGTGTTATTATAGTTTTCATAATAACGTGAATTAAATAGATTTTTCATTACAATGTCTTGTTTTGATATTGAAATTACTTTGAAGATGTCTTTATGTATGGTAAGTGAATAGAAAACAAACTACAGATATTTTTAGGTGAATGTGTATTTACTGGAGCAAACACTGTCAAATTGTTGTTGATATTATCCCATAAGTCAAAACACTTGAAACAAACCTTTCGAGAATTATGTTTTTTAAATGTTAATCAATAAAAAAACGTATTTCTCTTGTCCTTTTTGCATTTATTAAAAAATGTTTACAGCTTTCCCTTTTGGTGCGTTGCCTACCCTCGAGATCAATGGCAAAGTGATTAATCAGTCTACCGCCATCTGTCGTTACTACGCCAAAAAAGCTGGTTTGGCTGGAGGCGATGATTTCGAAGCTTTGCAGATTGACGCTATTGCTGAAACCATTGTGGATCTAAGAGCTGGTGAGTGAGAGGATAAATCGAAGAAATAGCAGAGGGAAAGTCCTATACAAATTAGTGGTAAAATAATACTTCATTAAAAAGTGGAAGTTCTATTCAAGATTCCGGTAATGTGTCGTTTTTATTCATTATAGTATTACCTACCACAACGACTGAACTGCATTATCATAGCTATAGAAATTAGAAAATTGTGAGTGAATGTGTGTTCAAATAAATTCAGAGCAATTCAAGGTTAACCTGTGAATATGATTGTTCGGGATAAATGGTGGTACGATGATTTATTATTACAAGACATCGGATGTTTAGGCACTAAAAAATCGTCTTTTAGGCGCCTAAAAAGGCGCTGAAAAAGTCAAGAATAAGGAGAAAAAAGGCACTGTCATAAGATTCATACACTAAAATGGAAAAATTGTATTTTTGTGTATATTATTTTGTAAACGTAAATGCACAAAACCAGTTCGTATATTTTAATGTAAAACTAGATTTACACATTTACAACTCTTCTACATTTTATTCCTAACAATTTGCATTAACCAGAAATATTTTCATACTACCAGTAACTTTTCAAGGATCACAATTTCAAATTTGCGACGACTGGGAGACAAAATCAGTTTGAATGCGAAGGATATCTGAACGATGTGACTGGCATATATTTTAGCAATCCAACACTAGCACCACTGAAACCTTCTGGGAATTTATATTTATTTCCACTTAAAATTTCGGTTCCCTCGGTGTATCGTACATGTTCTCAGATCATGGCTGGTATTTATGAAATTGGGAAATGGAGAAAAATCAGTTGGTATACATTCGGGAATTCACTCGTAATTTTAAATTTCAAGACGTGAATTGAAGATTTCGTAATGAATGGTCACGTTGGACCATCGCCGATTTTCCGATATCTTAGCATTGTAGATAAATATAATAAATAAAAGGCAAAAAATGTCCTAAAAAGGTATTTATGCAAAAAATAGGCATTTATGCTAAAATAAGCAAAAATAAGCATTATTTTCGTCATACTCGTCATATGTCATCATTTTTCATGATTCGTGGACATATATTATCAGCCTTTGAATAAGTTCTCTAAAAAAAATAGGCATTTCCCTAAACATCCGATGTCTAATTATTACATAGGTTTGCTGTTCATGAGTTTTAGCCCTTGGTACGTACCACTGGCGTACGCCAGAGGATGAAAAGCCCAATTCAAGGGTAACCTGTGAATGTGATTTTGCGGGATAAAGGGTAGTTCGATGATTTATTATTACATAGGTTTGCTGTTCATGTGTTTTAGCCCTTGGTACGTACCACTGGCGTACGCCAGAGGATGAAAAGCCCACAAGAGCGGAGGTTCTGAAGACTGAGAACATTTCCACTTATCTCTCACAGTTCCAGAAGATTTTGGAGCAGAACGATGGTCATTTTGTCAATGGAAAGGTAGGATAGGGTTGTGCAATATTTTATCAGCACATGTTAGTGAATGTGATAAACATCAATACAACGTATCTCCGTGACGGGAGTGAACGGAGATTAGACTTTTTAACTTTCATTCACAGAAAACTGCAACAACCATTTTCTTGCGTTACTTAAGATTTTTTTCGTTCAATTTTTTGTAGTTGGGAAGCATTTTTCATTGTTAAATACTATTGTTCATTTCTTATCAGCATAGTAAAAGAAACAGTATAGATCACCGATAAGCGTTTCTTAACTAAACAGATATGAATTACACTTTTTTACGTTAGGAAAGCACAGTTACCACTAACATTGAAAATTGAATTCTTTACTTCACAGCTTAGCTATGCTGATCTCTTCTTTGCTGGTACAGTTGAGTGTTTGAACAACATAATGAAGTTTGACGTGACGGAAGGCTACCCTTTGGTGCAGGCGCTTGTGCAGAAAGTGCACAATATCCCTCGCATCAAGGCGTGGATAGCCAGGCGACCACAGACACTCCTTTGAAATATTCATCATCAGTATTTCAATTAAATACACGTTTTTCAACAAATGTTTCTTTATATTTTCTGTTGTTTTCCGACATTCCTACTTTTACTTTAAAAATATTACTCTAAACCTTACTTAGTATTTAAAAATGTATTTTTCTTCTGGTTCCAAGTGAGATGACAAAGGACGTCTCCACGTGGGAAATGACACACGTTGTTAAATCTTGTATCGTGGAACTTACAAGCGCAAGCGTATCGGGAGCGGTGGCTCAGGGCATCGACTGATGTCACTACAGTGCCTCTGACCGGGAGGTCCTAGGTTTGAGTCCCGACGGCGGCAGGATTTTCGCCACTAGCTTGTCCGATAGGTCAAAGTCAGTCGCTGTCTGATAATTTCTGATAATTATCCTGAACTTTACTTCACAATGTTCATCCTAAAACACCTATTTTCACAATGACAGCAACAGCAGTGCTCATAATGGTACAGAATTTCTCGTATTATTTAGTTCCTCTTTAGGCTCTTAAAGAGGTTTCTCGCTGTTCCCTCAGCTGTAAAGTGTTACAGGGTTGCAAAATATTAATAATTGATAAAAGCATATGTATAAATAAAATAACTCATTCATTTATTTTAATCATACACGACATTTAATGTGTTTCGTAACATTGAATCTACTTATCTGAATTACTTTGACACCTTCGTCGTGGAAGTAAGCAACACAGTCATGAATAGTATATACAAGTTTATTTACAAAATGTACACCATTGATTGTAGCCTCTGACCGGGAGGTTCTAGGTTCGAGTCCTGACGGCGGCAGGATTTTCGACACTAGCTTTTCAGCTATGTCGACTTCATTTGCTGTGTGGAGGAGAATTCTAGCGGCCAGCTGCTCTGATCGGTAGTTTTCCGTGGTTTCTCCGATCAACACCAGGCGAATGCCGGAGCAGTACCTTAACAAAACGGGCTACGGACCGCGCGCGATCTTTCCTTTCTCTAACTTGCCCTATCCTCATCCTTAAACACACATTTACACTGACAAGCACTACACTACCACGTATTCCGGAAGACCGGTCGGGAGCTTAGAGCTTGTCCCGGCTGGGGCGGTGCCCCGCTGGTGGGAGAGTCCTGGTTAGGGGGAAACCCCACTAGCCGACGGTAGGTCGGCGCCGGATCTCGCCGTCTAGCGGAGGAAGATCACCGCCATCTCCCAGCGAAAACATGCACTATACTTATGGGCCTAATGACCAACGCTGTTGGCGCGCCCGGAAACACGAAAAAATCAATCGATCAATCAACCGTTGATTCTACTCCCGCCCACACGTTCATGTATTTCCCGACCGCCAGCGGCCATCGTACACCCCTGTGCATGCATCACATTTACCAGCGAGGCCCCGCCTCTCGAGTGCACGCTCCTACCGCGCCATTCCCGTGACTTTCGTCACCCGCGCAACGCACGAACACGCACCAGCCGGAGCGTGAATTTGGCGCAAAGCGCGAGGTTTTCAAGAGCATAACCGAAGAGCCGGTGTGAGCGAGTCTCATCGGTCCTATTTACGGAAGGATCGAAACACTTCGCCTTCATCTTCCGTGCGCTGCCTCACGACACGCTTGCAGCCGAACGCGGAGGGGAAGACTCGCCATCGGTCGAGGGACGCGCGGGAAACGCGACGCCCTGCTCCTCATGCCAAGCCTCCCAATGGGCCTGAATAGTGCTGTGGGAATGAATGAGTAGAATGAATGGTTATGTGTATAGTGAATGAATAGTTATGTATATAATGAATGAATGATGTGTGAATGGAAGATAAAAAAAAAATCACCTAGCAAACCGTACAAAGAAAACAATAACAGAAATATTTTTCATGTAAGTTAGGTATACCAAAGTGCTACTAAATAACTATTAAATTAGATTTAAGCTAGAATTGATTGATTGATTGATTTTTTTGTGTTTCCGGGCGCGTCAACTGCTTTGGTCATTAGTCCCGTTAGTGTAATGAATGCTTTTCTCGGGAGATGGCGGTGATCTTCCCCCGCTGGATGGCGAGATCCGGCGCCGACCTACCGTCCGTTAGTGGGGTTTCCCCCTAACCAAGACTCTCCCACCAGCGGGGCATCGCCCCAGTCGAGACAAGCTCTAAGCTCCCGACCGGTCTCCAGGAATATGTGGTAGTGTAGTGCATGTTAGTGTAAGTGTGTGCGTGTAACGGGAGAGGATAGGACAAGAAGGGGGAAGGAAAGATCGCGCGCGGTCCTTGGCCCATTTGTTAGGGTACTGCTCCGGCATTCGCCTGGTGTTGATCGGAGAAACCACGGAAAACTACCGATCAGAGCCGCCAAACGCTAGAATTCTCCTCCAGACAGCGACTGAATTCGACCTAGCTGGAATGCTAGTATCGAAAATCCTAGCTGGAAAGCTAGTATCGACATCAGTTGATGCACTGAGCTACCGCTCCCGATAAGCTAGAATTAAGTTAGCTTTAGTTAGTATTACCTTTTTTACCTCTCCCTCTCAGCTGCTTAAGCCGCAAGGCAGCAGCGCAATTTGTATGCCACTATGTAAATAAATTCTCGCCTCCTCAGGGTTACTGGGGAGGGGAAACTAGAAAAAAAAGTGTGAGCGAGTCGGCGGCTCACCCCCTCGTGGTCAGCGCCGTGCGTGGGTGGGAGGTTTACACAGTACCGCGTAATATCGTCGGAGAGCAAGTCGGCGTCGGTTCTAAAAATATCTGCACCCCAACACCACCCGAAGCTATTCAGCTCTATGGTATGCGAACCCCCTTATGTCGGCCTCCCAACCGCAGGGCAGCAAACGTGATGCTACACACAATTCGTTTCCATAACAACAATTCAAAGTTCAACAACAAAATCTTTCAAAATCTCACTGGAATGAGTGAACAATTTCCTCAAAATAAAACAACAAAAAATGTCGAATGTAATTTACAGCACGAATCTGTTAACACAATGTTTTGGTTTACTTTCGTTTAATATTAATGTTGAGAAAATAGTGTTTTATGAAATAACACGTACTTTTTTTTAAAATTTTTCGAATTTTCGGCCCCCAAATGGTGAAATGTAAACATGGCCAAATTCGTCTTCCGACGAACCAGAGTATTAATTACGTGCTTGCTTTTTGCTTCTAAAATGTGAAATGTTCATTCTTTTTGCAAATATTCTGGTTGTATATACTAATTTGATTTGTCATCTCTTTTCTGTGTTTTGGATGTTGTTAATGGGTTCTATCAAATACCCATTAAAAAAGCCGACAAGGAAAAAAAACAGCATTTTTAACATTACCAAGAAACTTCCATGGAAATATGATATCTCACACTCAAGACCTTGGCACGGATAATTCACCTGCTTCTTAAAGTCGATTAACGAGTAGGGTTACTTTAGGATCCATTAACGAGCCTTGTCCACGTTGAAGAGGATATAACAAGAAGACTCTTTTCCGACCTACCATTTTGTTAAACAGTTTTACCTGCATTCAAAATATATGTTTTTGAAAACTTGCCTACGCCAGGACCAGTCACAAAAGATATCAGAAAAATACAAATTTAGAGACATTCCCTTTGCAATAACCGGACCTTTAAATGATCTGATCAAACTAGATTCCGAGTATATTTCGGCAGATGAAAGAGTAAATGCCTTTGAAACATAATCGAATACACTCACTTAAATTAATTCGTGTTCTCCAAACATGCTATATAAAGCATTTACAAGTTTATTTACCTTGCCGACTTTTAAATAGATCTCAATTTAGATAGTATTTGGCAAACATGGAGGAAAGTTGTCATGCGGACACCCATAAACGATTACTACCGTAAACCTCACGTGTCACAGAAGTTGCTCAAATTTTTGTGAGATCTGAATCAACAGCTGACTAATACAAAGCAAAAATTATTCAAATAATCCAGAAAAAATTACTACCACCCTAATTACGGACATTGACGGGCCGCATGGAATCGCTCTAAAACAGAAGTAATCGGACCGACATGCTTCTACGAAGTGAATGGAAGAGTTACTTTTTCAACTTGTAAGGACATTTCTTCGAGATTTCAAAGAATCAATTAATACGTTTGCCAAACTTTCTCTAAGATTTTCTTCAACTAAAACAGCAAAACGAGCATTAAGATGGCCACATATTTAAAAATGAAATGAAGTAGATGAAATCTGATTTAAAATAATGGGAAGTAAATATGATGGACATGTTGGAGAACGAAGGAGTTGAACTGTGTAGTACACTTCATAAAAAGGACCGCACGCACAACTGTTTAAAACTATCGCAGCCATTAACGTTCAGTTTGAAGGAAACGTTGAAATAGTTGAATGAGAGAAAATTAATTTTATTATTTCTTCACTTTGAATTTTAATAATTGGATCAGGATACAATACAAATGTTCTCATTTTTCCAATAAGTATAACTGAGTAAGAGATACTAAAGTATTTAGAACCCACCAGTGTATATGTTTTAATAGTTATATTTCAAGGATCAGTGCTCATTTTTCCTTGATATTATTAACAAGACGTTTTCATTTATTATAGATAATCAGATTTTATTTCGTAATTCAGTAAATAAAAATTAGGAAAGTTGGTTTATTTCACATACAACGTTTCAGAGATCTGTGCGTCTCCACCTTCTGGTTCATTTCTTTGGACAAAATATTAATAATAATTAATATAAATTAAAAAAATATTAAAAAATGAATCACTCTGTATGAAAGAAGACACTATGTAATCAGAAAACAATAATAGTGGAAGCTTTTCTTTTATAGATATATTACATGTTTATTGGCAACATGGATATAAACAAATATCTCGTTGGAATAAATTCTCGTCATTATGATATACCATTACAATAAACAAATTGTTTTAGACATTCACATAATAAAAGGTTAAACGTTTCACTCCAAAGTTCGTTGTGGAATGTACCTTGACCGTATACTAATGCCAAGTTTAGTTCTTTCAGTTAACGTAAGATTTTTTTTTATTTAGTCGAAACAAATATACTTGAAGATGGAAACGCACAGATCTATGAAACATTGTATGTAAAATAAACCAACTTTCCTAATTTTCATTTACTGAATTATAAAATGAGATGTGATTGTCTACAATAAATGGAACTTTTTGTTAATATAATTATCACAGACAATCAATAGAAACTTAATAAATTCTAAACATAATGCAATGGTTAATTTTTCTTTACAAAAAACCCTAACCCTTCTGATGTCCCTCCTGTGGAAAGGATGCTACGAGCATTTCACAAGTTGCCATTAGGAGTATCCTGGAAGGCGCCGTGGAGGGGGAGCAAAACGCGCTGTGTCATGGTGCCGCTTATATAACCGAGGCGAGCCTCCGGACGTCAGTCGGCGAACGGACGGAACACAGACCGCACGGCAAGTCGCTTTCGGAGTCATGGCCGCCAAACCCAAGCTCACGTACTTCAATTTCCGAGGAGCAGCCGAGCCCATCCGCTATGTGCTGGAGTACTCGAATGTGGAGTACGAAGACAAACGCATTCAGCTGGAGGATTGGGCCGAATTAAAGCCTAGTGAGTACGATTATTATCTAGTCAACGCTTGGTGTTTGTTCTAGTAAGACTTGCCACTTTTGTACTTGAACATAACGAAATGTATGCTATATTATCAGTTTACACAATGTTATTTCAACAGATAATTTATAACAAATTTGTTTTAAAAATAAGTCACTACGAACATAGTCTCTACACGTGTACACATAAATTTGTTGAAACAAAAACTTGATGTTGAATTTAACTTCTAAGTTAAGAAAACTCAAACACTTAGCAAAATCTCTTTCATTAAAACGTTAATCGAGCACAACTTCATTTGTAATAATAATGTAACTTCATTCATAAATGTAACTTCATTTTCTGTGCACGTCTTCTAGAATTCAGTGGGAAATACAAATACTCAAATTATCGTTTCCATGTTGTCGCGGCAGGAAGTATTATTCCAAAGGACAACATGGATAAGAGCCCAAAATTTATTGCTTATTTATCCCTGAAAATAGATTTTATTACATGGAAGCGTTTTTTTCAAAATTCAAGTAGTATATGACTTAGTGTAGGGATCACAGAATTTTGAAAATGTGCACACAATTCACTTTTCCCCATAGCACGTTATACGTAGTTTTAACTGTTTTTTGACGTAAAATAAAATTAAAAAAGAACTTCTATCTTCTAGTTTTTTATATGTACCTTGATATATTTTCCCCAGCTATTCCTTTTGGGCTAGTGCCTATCCTTGAGATCAATGGGAAGGTGATCAATCAGTCTACAGCCATCTGCCGTTATTATGCGAAAAAGGCTGGTTTGGCTGGAAGTGATGATTTCGAAGCTTTGCAAATTGACGCAATTGCTGACACCGTTGTGGATCTAAGAACTGGTGAGTGAAAATAAAATTGAAGAAAGGGTTGAAGTGAAATACATTGTGTTAGAATTGTGGTGAAACGATACTTTAAGAGAATGCGAAAAATCATAAGTTTTGTTTTCATTTGCTTTTACTCAATTGCTTATTATTTCATCAGCTTCGGCCTACGAATAGCGAGTTATTCAAATATTAATGTGTGTATATGTAAGATTTTTGTGTGTTTGGGTGTGTATGTGTGCACATATGCGTGCAAATTCATACAAATTCAAACCGTGTCTGAGAATGTGCGGGGTAAAACCTAGTTGTTATTTATTAGTAGTAATTTGATTATTTATTACGTTTGCCGTTTATGTTTTAGCAATTGGTATGTATCATTGGCGTACGCCAGAAGCTGAGAAGCCTGCCAGAGCAAAGGTTCTCAAGACTGAGAACATTCCCACTTATTTCTCACAGTTCGAGAAGATTTTGAAAGAGAATGATGGTTATTTTGTCAATGGAAAGGTAAGGGTTTTTCAAGATATTTTAGAGAATGTGTCAAACTTTGCTAGTCAGGGATTGGAGATCAGGTTTCTCTCGATTCATTGATGTAAAATTTCAATGACATTTTGTATAATAATTTAATGAACAATTTTTTTGTGTTAATTTATTCTAATGGGGAATTATTTTTCGTTACTAAATTATATGGAATTAACAAACAGTACAAACTACTGGTGATCGTGTTGCATATTACTGTAAGAAAAATGTATGCAGCCAAACGGCTACTCTATTATTGGGTCATTTTTTTAATTTCACTCTCCTTTACTTTCTTTACAATCCCATGTTTTAATTTTAGAAAAGCACAATTGCCTCTTAGTTTAATCGTTTTCTCTTTTACTTCGCAGCTCAGCTACGCTGATCTCCTCTTTGCTGGGACAGCTGAGTATTTCAACAACGTCATGAAATACGATGTTTTCGAAGGCTACCCTCTGGCGAAGGCGCTTGTGGAGAAAGTGCACAACCTTCCTCGCATTAAGGAGTGGGTAGCCAGGCGGCCACAGACATTACTTTAAAACTCTCTCAGTATACATCATATAAATAATGTTTATTTCAATAAACTTTTTTTTATACTTTGTGTTGTTTACTCTTGCTCCTACTTTAGTGTTATTCAAAGAAACCTCCTTCAGTAGGTATTAAAAAACCAAACCACATTTATTTATTTATTTATTTATTTATTTATTTAGTCAAAAACTCTGTGACGTATGGGAGAGAAAATCTGCACACGCTTTCTTGAGTTTCAGAATCACTTCCCAATAATTTAACTATTAGTTGAAAAATAATAACAAATTTAAAAAAGCGAGAGATTTAACATTTCAAAAACTAGATATTTTCGTTGCCAAATTATAGAAAACTTATTTTTAACGGTAAAGTAACGAACAGATTTGATTTTTCTGTATTGTTAACAAAATAGAAACTCACCCTAAGCTCTACTACCACTAAAAGCAAAAGGAAAGTTCAACAAAACGTGCGCATAGTGAAGCTACATTTACGTCCAGAAGCAAATCAAGGGGCCATCTCAGCATTTGCTCAATGGATCAGGGAAACTGGACAAACCTGATCGAGATTGGGGGTCATTGACCCGGAAGTACATTATTTGTTACAGGCATATCGAGTCTTTTTTTTAATTATACAATGCAAATGTAAACTAATTCATTATACTATATCTTGGTTTTGTTAGAGTAAACATTTTTCGCTTTGACGATCAGTATAGTCTCTAATTGTATAGAAACAGTTTTGCAGCAGAAACGATTTCACTTTTAACTTAAACTTAAATGTAGATGTACAGAATATCCCACCAACTATGCGCTACATCCATAACTTCTAAACTGTTCACGATATGGATGTGTAGTTTTCGCTCAACAATGCGGAATCATGGATCAATTAAATAAGCTGTAGAGATTTTGTTTGAAATACTTTTCGTTTTCGAGGAAATTAATCTTTAATTTTTTAAATGGAAACTATTTAGGTTTCTCGGGAGCAGTGGATAGATTATACAAAAAGAAATACAATGATGAATGTCTATGTTAGTATCCAGCAATTTCAGTATAAATTTCATATTTCTGACAGATTTTAAATTAAACCGGCTATTTTCCTTCTCGTAACTGTGGCCTTCGTGACAGGAGACTGTTACGAAAGTATATCGAAAGTGATTCGAGTTTTCCGGGTACTTCTTTATCATTTTCATAACCGTAAGACTGTTCATATCTGATGTACAAAACAAAAAACCTATTAAAATTTTATGAACAACTTACATCACCTCGCCTCATTCCCCCTCCATCTCCCTTTCTGCACTCTGACTCTCCGCTACGCATTACTTCGCTCTGCCCACAAACCCTGCCACGCTCGATCGTTCTTGCTCCCCCCCCTGCCTTTCAATTTTGATCTTAAGATTCTAGAAGCCTAAATCGCGATATATAAATGAACTTAAATTCTAGCTTACTTGGCTACCCGGGAGACGCCGCGTCCAGGGCACAGGTGCAAAGCACCCGGACGCGGCATCTCCCGGATAGCCAAGTAAGTTCCAATTCCGGCCGCGGAAGCCTACGCTGCCAACTTAAATTCTGTTTTAGGCCTGGGTAACACGTGCGGTGTGATGACGCGCGTTGTAGATTAACTGTATATCATGAGGAACTGCCAGAGCCTTCGTGTGCCGTTTCGCATAAGATACAGTGATATCCTACAACGCGCGTTTCTTAACACACGTCAATGCAACGCTGGAGTGTAGGGACTACAGAGGGGAATGGCTGTAGATTTTTGAAATCTCATGTAGAAGGTATTTTTTATTATTGTGAAGGATACGGGTACAAAATTTCAGTGAGATCGGAGTAAAAATGAAGAAATTTATAAAATATTTTATTTAATGAAAAATAATAATGTGAAAAAGTAATCCTACAAAACACTCTACCTTTCACCCTACCTTTTCGATGCACTACCTTTGGAAACACCATTGAAATCTATTTAGCTGTTCTCGAGATAAGCCGAGATAGAGTGACGCACACAAATTGTAAGAACAATTGAATATGCTGTTTGTGTATTATTGAAATAACGGTATGAATTTGGATTCGCGAAGTAAAAAGAGCACCAGTTGATGTGTTGTGCGCTCGTTTAAAAATATCATTCGACCTTGGGTTTTTCCAAAGGAAACAGGAAAGAAGAGCAAATGAAACAAAACAAGACCAGAACTTATTGATTCAGCTGTTGAAGTTTGAAACCGCTCAAAGGAAAAATTGTTTGAGAATAGAATTAATCAGCAAAATGAAGAACACCAGAGGCATTTTGGCAGATTAAATTAACAGAACACAAGGATTTATTTATTCTCTGCACATGTGTGAGAAAAGTAGCGATATCTTACTTTTCCTCTCTGGAACTGATCACCAAGGAGATTTTCCCCAACGCTTTAGTAAATTAGCAATTGCATGTAAGAAATTATTTATTTACTTAGTCAAACACAGTCAAAAACTGTATGTGACGTATGGGGGAGAAAATCATCTGCGCACGCTTTCTTGAGTTTCAGAATCTCTTCCCAACAATTTAAAAGTTGGGTTATTAATAGTTGAAAGATGAAAAAATAGTCGTAATAATAATAACAATAATAATAATAATAATAATAATAATAATAATAATAATAATAATAATAATAATAATAATAAATTTAAAAAAGCGAGAGGTTAACATTTCAAAAACTAGATATTTTCGTTGCCGAATTATAGAAAACTTATTTTGAACGGTAAACGAACGAACAGATTTGATTTTGGTGTATTTTTAACAAAATAGAAACTCACCCTCAGCTCTACTACCACTACAATCAAAAGGAAAGTTCAACAAAACGTGCGTATAGTGAAGCTACATTTACGTCCAGAAGCAAATCAAGGGGCCATCTCTGCATTTGCTCAATGGATCAGGGAAACTGGACAAAAACCCGATCGAGATGGGGGTCATTGACACGGAAGCTGAAGTACATTACTTGTTACAGGAATATTGAGTATTTTTTAAAATTATACAATGCAAATGTAAACTAATTCATTATATTCTATCTCAATTTTGCTAAAGTAAACATTACTTTTCTTTTTGACGATCAGTATAGACTCTAATTGTATAGAAACAATATTTCCAATGGGTCCTTGATCACATTAATTAATGAAGAAAGCCGAGAGAATTTCTTATAGAGGGGTTTAGTGCAGTAACGTAACAAAACATTTTCATCGCATTAGCTTCCCTGTTGTTATTGCTAAGAATATGTTATTTCAGTGAATCTCATTGCCTACAATGTCAGAGTAAAAAGTAAGTGACGGCAGATTTTTAAAAAATAAAGTTTAGAAATTCCATTGAAGGAAAACAATATGCAGTATTAAGAGAACTAAACTGCCTGACAGTTTTAATTGTGCTGAGATTAAAGGCACCAAGGGAATTCGTGAACATCTCTGTAATCGTGATTAGAGCCCTTAAACACATTTTTATTATTTAGAAAATCTCATTTGTCATACACTGATGTGTCATTTCATTCTCAAGCAGGAAACTGTACAGAAGCAAAAATTGTAGTTGCCACTTTGTACAAATTATTTTGTCTTGAGCTACTGAAGTAGTAGTAAGTATTTTTGGATATAGTTTTTATTTAAGTACTTTATGGAATGTACAAGATTGATATTTGTAATACAACTTGTGGGATTTCTCAAGAAACACTGCTCATCTATTGAGTGACGCGATAAAAAACTACTTCTTAAAAATTATTCTCTTTCTTTGCGATCCTCTTCCAGTCTTGACATATTTCCTGTACTTACTGCCTGTTCGGGGTTTAGCGCATACAAAGTTGTAAGTATCCTCAAGCTTCCCAAATTTTGATGCATCTTGATAAACCAACAGCACTTGACAATGAGGCAGACCTTGTTTTTCAAATTATATTACATTTACGTCAGTGACTACCTTTTCTAACATTTGCTTTCTTGTTATGTCCTCTTTACGATTGTCCAACTTGAAGAGAAACTCTTTAAACTCTAGTGTACAGCTAGTGTTTCGGCAGATTGTAAGGCCGAAACAATTTCAGTCCATTGTGTATTACAAGTAAATGCAAGAAAAATTTCCGGTAGAGAATTTCATTGTTTCTTACTATTGGCATAACATCCTCATAAAAATCCTACAAGTGCCTTGAACATCCTTGAAATGTAGATTGCAATATAACAATTCACTGAACTATATTTGGCTGTGCTTAATTGACGACAAAATCAAGTTCGTCAAATTGTTGAACTCTTACAGATTGCTCATTATTTCTGAAATACTCAAATCTTTAAGCCTCTACTCGACTTAACTGGTCAATTAAGAATTGATAGCTGAATTTATTGCTGATTTACCCTGGAAAATATATTTTATTACATCGGAGCGAATACTTCTGTTAACAATCCTTGCAAAACAAACACTCATTTTTTCCTTTTCAAAATTCAAGTAGTATATGGCTTGGGGAAGGGATCACATAATTTTAAAAGTGTTCACAGAATTCACTTCTCCCCATAGCACGTCATACACAGTTTTTAACGGTTTTGTCGTAAAATAAATAAATAGAAACTTGGACGTGGTCATAATATTCATAATGGGAGGGCAAAAGGAAAATAGGAATTATTACAATTGGGAGGATAATGAATAAATGGGATTTCAAGGTCAAATACGAAAATTACAAAAGCTAGAACAAGCCTTATTTTTATTGAAGATCCTGGAAGATAACAGTGAATATTTAAATTTTTGAAATAAATAACAAAAAACATAGGATATCGTTGCAAATAGTTAAAATTGGATAAATTTTGATTGTTTTTCATCTTATTTAATTGGGTTTATTTGTTGCTTTATATTGTTAATAATATTTTTGAAAAAAATCTAGTCTCTATTTTTCCGTAATATGTGTTGCGCTTTCGAGGCGGTTATCAAGTCAATTATTGAACAAAAAATGTATATATCTGAATCTTTCCCTATCGTACAGGTCTGCTATATACGGATATACAGTATAGTCGACTCCAATAGTAGTCAACTTGGATATAGTGAACTCTCGGTTATAGTGAACTTAAATCTCTGGTCCTGATTTACTTAAATTACACATAAGCACAAGACTCGAACTATATAGTGAACTCGATTATAGCGAACTTGACTCGGCTACAGTGAGCGTGGGAAATTCAGCGTCCTGGAAATTATTCCTTACTGAAAAAAATATCGCCCAACAACACAGAAAAAACAGCAGTGCCACAAATTCAAACAGTAGGCAGCCTGGAAAAAATATCTTCGGACAAAGGTGATGAACCTCTGATATAGTGAATCAAGAATGTTAGTCCCCAGAAGTTTACTATAACCGGAGTCAACTGTATTTTGTTAGTATTGATGTGGTTCGGTTATACAACGTTACTCCGTTATCTTTCTGCATGCCGATGTTTACTGCAATAAGTATGTCCATTCTGGTTCCGATGAGAGCCATTTATCTCGTATGTTTACGATGAGTCATTTCGTTTTTTTCTTCAGCACATACCGTATCTTTATCTGCAGCAATAATACTTCCAACATGCAGACCATGTTTAAAATGAACAATCCATTGCAAGAGCTATGATTAAAATATTTCCTATCTCACTAATGTGAGCATACATTTATGCATCACCCCTGGAATATACCGCATTATCTTCAGCATTATTTCAAACTAAAGCGAAGTCCATGATATCTTCATGAAAATATTTTTAGTAAATTGAAATTTTAAAAACACACCATTAAAATGATTACTTTTAATGAAAAAATTAAAATAGATACTTGTCATTGATAAATAAGCAGGAAATAATAATTATTACGTAAATTTATTCAACTATTCTAATATTCAATAAGTACGAGTATATCAAGTATTAAATAAAATAGCTTTGTAGATTGTCGAAAAGGCTACTGTTACAGAATTTAATGATGTTATTGACAGTACACCTGATGGAAACTGCCGAGGGATACTCTGTCCCTTCTGAGGTCAGAGGTTAGTTATGCCGTACTCAGTGGATTTATACACGTTTACAGACCAGATGCATATGAGGCCTTGAACCTCCAAGCTTCCCTGCTCAGTAACAGCTGAGTCACGATCTGTGTTATATCAGTAGCGGCACATCCGCCTCGCTTACTCTCTCGAAAAGCACCATTGTCCCGCTTGTGCCATGGCACCCAAGTACAAGCTCACCTATTTCGCCACCAGAGGGCTAGGAGAGCCTATTCGATACATGCTAGCTTATGGCGACATCGATTACGAAGATATTCGAATCTCATTTGAAGAATGGCCGCAATTGAAAGCAGGTAATGACCGCAACATTGTTTCTTTGGCTTTTAATGGTCCATAGTTTTATCTCAACTTTTCTACAAAGAAGTAACAACAGGTGCAGCCATCCGATAAAGATACATTTTAACAATTGATTTTAAACACACTAATGTTTTGAATTATGTTCCATAATGTTCTATAATATTTTCTTCTTAGTAAAAGTGTTTTATCTTTATGTTTCGGGTACGTGACTTTAATGGGGAACATAGATCTTGTAATCACAGCGGGGGGTAGACAAAAGTTTAAATTTTTTACCAAACTACGGTGGGAAGCTACAATTTTTACTGTTTTAAAAATAAGATACCATTAAGTGAATATATGATACATATGATCTTGAACTTTCCAAACTGAATTATGCCGACGTTCGCACGTAAGATTGCCCAGTGAGACAAAAACGAGTTCAAACATATCATAATAAACTTTGAAGCAAATGTGATCCACAATGCAGTTCGTAATGCAATTTAAAACTTTTTCTCTCACATGCACTGAATTGACTAAATGTAAGTATAGTTTTACGGATGATTTGCTCTTCGTAGACTCTCCTTACGGTTTGATGCCGTTTATGGAAATAAATGGAAAGGTGATTAATCAATCCACTTCCATCTGTCGCTACTTTGCCAAGCAACTGGGGCTGGCCGGCAACGACGAATTCGAAGCTTTGCAGATCGATGCTACAGCAGATACCATTGCTGACCTGAGGCACAGTAAGTAAATATTGTTTTCTTTCCTTAATAGCTCTCTCTAAATAAAAAATATCACATGCCATACGTTCAACATTGAATATTTTTAAAATCCTTGTTCCACATTATTATGTCTTTGAAGGGTTTTTATGTTACATAGTATATACAATTTTTTAACTACATTTCATCATACATGTACAATGTTTGAAGACAATAATTGTGACAATATAAGACAATAGTAAGGGTCCTTGAGAAAAATGCAACAGTGAATTTGTCTCCAAGTCTCGCTAATTAAAAAAGTTGGAAGTTATTTGCTAACTATATAAATTCGAAAATATTACCAAATCTACGATAAATAACAATAAATTTCGTACCCAGAGGCGATTTAACGCATGGGCGAATCCAGTGGCCGCCTGGCGTCTCGGTCTCTAAGGGATATCAAAATATTGAATACAACAAACGCTCACTTCAAAACGTAGGCAGCGCAGGTCTCCTTTTCGTTGAAATCCCCGATTTTTGGCAAATGGTGTAAACTCAACATTTTTTCAGTGACTTACTACAACTACGATATTGAAGATTGAGGTTTTTTCTTAAGATATTGTACAATGACAGATCTTCAGATATGGTCAAGTACAATTTTTCGAAAATGTGAGTAGCTTTGACATAATATTGTGTGAAATGTAGGCAATTTTTAAACGATTATTTTCTCAAAAAATGGCTTCAAATGTTTTCCTCGAATGCAGCAAAGGACGGTAAAAATACGATGCTGATCCCATTTTTACTCTCTTTTTTTTTCGAAAATTGCAAAAATTAACATTGCAAAAGTATCATATTGATGATAGAAATGTAGGTTTTAAATTAATTAAATCTGTTCTAAAAATGTCCAATGAAGATCTTTAAATAAGGATATTTACATTAAAAAAACTGGTAGTGCTCGTGTAATTTCTGCTCGAATTTACTGCAGTTTATACAAAAGTCTCAGAAACGGCTCCAATTGTTTTATTTAATTTTTACTAAGATAGTTTAAAGGACGCATAAAAAATAGGGCAAGTCTTGTTTCCGTTAAAGAATCTGAATTTTTGAAAATTGCGTATGTTCAAAACAATGCAAAATGTGTGTTGTTGAAGAACCACTAGTTTTACTGAAGATATTTTTCACTGCAGAGAGTGGCAGTCGTAGAGCAGTGGCAGTCGAAAAGGCGCACAATTATCACAACTATGCAAACTCTTTCGGAAGAGATTTCTCTTTTGAATCTTAATTATATCACACATGTAAAACTACAGGGGGCCACCAAATGCTGTGGTCGAGCTAATCTTGAGACGCCAATAAAGATGCCGGAAAATGACATATTTTTGACACTATTATCTGCGTAACCCCGGGTCCAATCTTTTTGCTTTTTGTTTTAAATGACTGGTGAAGATAGCTAGGAATATGATACCATTAGGAAGGAAAGCCCTGGACGGCCGTAGAAAAGATGTAGAGATCTGCAATCAACATTAGAGAATTCCCGGGATGAAACGTGAAGAAAAACGGGTGTACAACTTCAGTTTATACAAGAGTCTCAAAAGATGAAGTTTCAAATGAAAGATTCTTTTAGAAATGTTCTCACAGACTTTTTAAGTTAAAGTGCAATATTTGAACATGCGAAATAAAATGTCTCGAAGTACAAAAATGGTCTTTTCAAGCAAGGCTCATATTTTGATGCGATGTTTTACGCCGAGCCTCACATGCCTCAAGGGATTTTCTGTGGAGTAGCTTTGCAGGTGAAATATTTTATGAAATACAGCGATTTGTTTGACCCTCAGCAAAGGCCGTTATACGTACGACCATTCAATTTTCGCAACTTCGGGAAACAATACTTCCTTCTCCGTTATTGCTAAACAAATGAAACTGAGTTTACTTGTACAACATTTTTCGCTCTATTAAATGAAACTAATTGCTATTCATTTTTCGTTTATTAGTATACAATTGGTACATTGGAGCAAAACGCTACCTCTACCTTTCTTGGTTCAGTACTGAAGTCTCCTATTTATGCAGATACAATTTATATATCTTCATTTATCTAATGAAAAATGTGTGTACGTATGGCTATGGGGAAAAGGATTTTCGATTCCGCCAGGGCTCTAGAGGTTACAAAAAGGGCCATGATCATTCTTGAATAATTAATATTTTAAGAACTTCAAACAATAAGATTTGACATAAAAGTGGAAAGTATTTAACGCGAGAATGCTCATAAATTAGAAATTGACATCCATACCGTCAATTGGCGACCAGATTTAAAATAGTATGTACTAAATGCTAAATTAGGAATGTTTTACTTTAAGTTCTGGAAGACTACGTGATGAAATATTTCACCATTTCAATGTTGCTTCATTATTAATTAAGGATTGGAATATGGATAAAAAAGAAAAACAAGTACGACGAAAAACAATTAAAACGAAACATATGACGGCATATACAAAATGCGAACATTTTCAGTAACCGTAGTCCCATATTCCTTTCGTGGGCGTATCTTCGAATCTCCCATGCTGCGCCATCTGTTAGCAAACTTCCGAACTTCATCAAAGCTCTCCAGTGGAGATTCCATGTCTATAAAATCGTCTCGTATAATATTTCTTTTATACGTACTATTTCACAATTTATTTATAATACACTATTTAGATTAGATTATGAAAGACCTTTCCATATTACTGAATAATTATATATTATTATGAAGATCTCGGCTTAAGAATTATCAAATGCTTTTTAATTTTGTTTCAATACATTAATTTGGGTTCAAACTTTAAAATTCCACTGCTAAGTTGCGACAGTGAAGAGGAAAAATCCTGGGCAGTATAAATAAAAATATTTCCTTAACTACAATGCATATGTTTTTTGCAATGAAATGTATGTAAAAGTAAACTGATTTTTTAATCCTGAGAAAATTCTCATTGCAACTCTGAGTTATGGGCATTTATTGCGCGCAAACTATTGTAGAAATAAATTTCCATTCAAGAATTTGTTCTCATTTTTAATGATATTTTATTGCCGATAACTTTCTAAATCAACAGTCATTTGCTTTCAATAATATCGATGAATAATTATTTTAGAACATTTTGCTATTACTTAGTGCATTTTATTTTTGATTCAGCAATTGGAGATTACTGGTGGCGTTCCGAAGAAAAAGATAAGCCCAAGAAGAGGGAAATTCTTGTGAACGAGACCATACCCAAGTACCTCTCCCGCTTTGAAAAGCAAGTGCAAGATAACAATGGATACTTCGTGAATGGAAAGGTTTGTTTTCACACATGGCAGTCAACAATGAGCAACTTTCAATAAATAAATAAATAATGTAACATTTTCAGATTAAGTTTTTATCACAATACTAAGGTGTCATACTACTTCTATATAATTTTTAGCAATATACTTTTACCCTAACGGTCGGCAGCCTATTACTGAGCGAGCCAAAACCACCAATAAAAAAATATTTAAATGTTCAAATTGTAGATTCTCGATAGCTAAGTAGTTAGAGCAACTAGGGGAACCTAGAAAATCCGAGTTCGATCGGCGTATCTAAAACTTTGAATATTTTTTTTCGATAATTTGAATTCATCCTTTCGTTAATTCCAAAGAATTTCTCAAATCCGATAACCAAGAGCTAGGATTGCATCACGATTTTTTCCCTACCCGAACTCTTACAGCAACATAGATTCATGATTTTATCTATAAAAAATATTAAGAAGATGACAAGCGGATGCGTTTTTCTGGCAGATCATTTTTTTCTGAACTCTTAGCCTTCGAAGTAGAGAAGACTATACTCTCTCTACTATGTACCATTTCTTTATAAAAGTATCCTGAAAGGTCATTGAGACGAAAAGTTACAAATTTACATAAATTGGAGAGTCATTTCAATATTTAAATGAAACAGATATTGAACGAGTATATTATTGAAACAAAAAAAATGAAGTCCACTTCCTGAATAAAGTTGTATTTATTTTATAATCCATTTAAGGCACTTCCACTGCAATGATCATTGGCGCCCAGATTTGGGTAGGGAATGTGAATTGGAAGGTAAGGCGGTGCACGGTCTGTAGCGCGTTGAATAGGAATTCGAGACTCCTGGGTTCCTGGTTGGGTGACCGGCAAGGAACCCCGGGATCTAACGGCATCGAGCCCCTGGCCGAAGGGATAAAAGACAATGACTGACTCCGACGTGACGAGACTCGACAAACACAGTAATTAGTAATTACACAACAACAGTAACGTAATGATAGTAATTACTTAGTAACGGAGATCACTCCAACAAAAGCGCTCAACGCCCAACAAGGGTTTAGAGACGCGTTGCGTCAACAACGACGCAACAAATTAGGATGCTGCCCAGGAATATTTCTTCTTCTTCATTATCATCATCATCATCATCTTCTTCCCGACAGAGTTTAGGTCATGTGACCTGTTTCGGCACCCATTTTCCTTCTCGGCCTATCAATGTTCCTTCTTCCTTCTGTTCTATAGTTCACAGCTATGAATGGAAGTCGGTTAATTGGCATTCTTGATAGATGATTGTACCATTTTATCTTATTTTCGAGAATGTTTTCGTGTAATCATTTGACTTTTAAAACTTGTATTATTTCAGAATTACGTTTCTTGTCGAGTAGCGAGCGCCCTTGTGTGTTTCGCCAAAATATTTCTGCCGTTTGCATTTAATTTTTGATCTTCGTTTTCACCCATGTTTCGCTGGAATACGCTTGAAGTAATCAGGGAAACCACGCAGACTTCTGGCCAGAGCACTCAGCCTACGATTTGGAATTCTCCCTCCAAAACATTGCATACGATTGTTTTGTTAAATAAATCAATAAATACCTACATACGATGTCACTTTTATCAATATTAGCTGCTGGCGTTGTCTCGGTTTTATCACAATAATCTATTAAGCAAGGGAAATAAGAATGATTTGTAAACTGTAAAATGGAGTTTTATGTAGGTACATTTGCGCTTCGAACCGCTCTGCCTGACCGTCCCGCCTCAACCATGCCGGCTCGTATCCCACAAATCGGCATACCTAGGGACATTGCTTGATTTCTAAAATTTTAGGTCCCGGAACGCTCCCCAAATTAATTATTAATTTAATGAAAATATTTATAAATTTATTATCTAATTTAATAATTATTCCCGAGTTACCGGAACGCCGTTCCGTCGCGTTCCGCCAGAAATCAAGCCCTGCTTAGATGTATTGCAGATTACAGTAAAAAAAAAGCTTCGGATAAAGAAAAACTTTCCTTCAACCCTTATTTTTCAGCTTCATGGGCTGAATTTTGAAAAACCCTTACCTAAAGGTTTCGTGATGAGAATGGGACCCTGATTCCATGTTTCATGTTTCTATATTAGTTTTTTTAGTTTCTGAATTGATACGTTAATCAACCAGTTTATTCTCCTCACTTTAAAATAGTGCCTTTTCCAAATTAAGTAAATATCACAATTCCGAATTTTGAATCCTGAAGACGTGTTGTATAATTGTTGTAGAGATATATGTTGGGTGTAGGTAATAAGAGCATGTGATTTGAAATAACGTGATTTAAATGTACAATCAAATGTTAACGCAAATATAGTTTATTACAATTTTATTCTGAAGTTATTATTTAATTGTCTGGAAATTATTTAGAAGTATTGCAAATAATATTTGTTTGTCTCACCCACAAATTAATAATAAATATATTTTTAATTTTTTTCTATGCTTTTTTCAGCTGAGTTACGCCGACTTGTACCTCGCAGCAAACGTGGAATACTTATCTGCTGTCATGAAGAGCAATATTTTGGATGGATACCCGACTTTAAAAGCGCTCGTGGAGAAAGTGGACAACATTCCAAAAATAAAGGCCTGGATCAACAAACGCCCTCAGAGCTATTACTAATTGTTTTATGTATTACAAATAATTACATTATCCAAGTGATCGTTTTTCTTAAATATATTTAAAATAAAAAATATGTAGTGGTTTCCGAAGGACTCACTATTCCTAATTCTATTATGGAAACACATTTCTTTTATTCCCTTTGGGTGAACGAGTTTCAAGGTTTCTTCAGGATTTCTGAAGATAAAACTTTTTTTTTTTTTTTTTTTATTTATTTCTATCTGCTCGACCAGATGGTCCTACAGAGTTGTGAATACACATAAACATATAATTCTTGGAAAACTTCCTAAGTTGATTGTCTTATTGAGGTGTTAAACCACAAAGAAAGACATAAATTTTATGTTTTATGGTGAGGTGAGAAAGGAAGATAGTTTGAATTTGATATTGTTGAGGTTTGGAGAGGGTGTTAATTAAAATATTATGAGAGGACATGTGGGGAGATTTGAATCAGGGGGGTCTGAAAATATCTTTGGGAAAACGAGATTTTATTCTGTTCGGAGTATTGGCTTGTTGACCAAGGTGAAAAAAGGAAGTGCTTGGGCAAGATGGAAGAAGTGTATAAAATTTAGAGGATAAGCTTATTAAATAGTCTGAGATGTAAGGCATTTGAAGTTCACGATGAATTTGACTGTTAGGAATGAACCAGGGTGCGTTAAGAAGTCTGCGAAGGCATTTATTTTGAAAAACTTGAATTTTGTTAGTATTGCTAGGAGCAGTGTTTAACCAGGCAGGGCATGCATATGTTAGTGTGGGTCTTATAATACTTTTATATAGTAGTAATTTGGTTTCAAGTTTTAGTGAAGATGTCGGATTTATGAGTGGATACAATTTAGAAGCTTTTGCTGTAGCTTTTTGTATGTTAGATTTGATGTGATCTTTCCAGGTTAGTCGTCTATCAATTAATATTCCTAGGTATTTGGCAGGGGTAGAGTTGTTTAGCCAGGATAGTTGAGTGTTATTGATAGTCAATGGAGGTGGATTTGTTGGTTTTCTGAGAGTAAAGATTTTTGCTTGAGTTTTTGCTGGATTGATTTTTAATCGCCATTTATAAAACCAAGTATTTAAACTATGAAGAAATGATTGTATTTGATCAGACGCTAAAAGTATGTCTTCGTGAGAAGAATAGACTACCGTATCATCTGCAAATAGGGATATGTTGGCATCAGGCATAGTAGGATGGTCTGAGGTGTAGATGTTGAATAATGTGGGAGCAAGAACTGAGCCTTGAGGAACGCCTGCAAGTATATTATGAGTATTTGAAAAGGTTTGATTGACTTTAACTTGGAAAGTTCGGTTTCTTAAATAGCTGGAGATGATTTTATAGAGGAATTCTGGAGTACCTGATTGCTGAAGTTTGAATAGAAGTCCATTGTGCCATATGCTGTCAAAGGCTTTAGTAATGTCAAGGAAGGCTGCAATTGTATGCTTTTTTGTGTGAAAACTATTTGCTATGTGTTCTATAAGTCTGAGTAGTGGGTGGGTTGTTGAGTGATTGGGTTTGAAGCCGAATTGAGTTTTGGGTATGGTATTGCTGGCATTAAGAAAGTTAATAAGGCGGTTTAATATTAGTTTTTCAAAGATTTTTGCTAGAGAGGGGAGTAAGCTGATAGGTCTATAATTGGTGGGATCGTTAGGATTGGTTTTAGGTTTAATAATGGGAAGTATAACTGCATGTTTCCACATTTGTGGAAAGTATCCAAGGCGAAGTCCGGCATTGAAAATAGATGTTAAAGCTGCAATACAACGCTTTGGTAGCTGCTTGAGGGTTACATTGGTGATTTTGTCATAGCCAGGTGATTTTTTGTTTTTCAGCTTTTGTATGATATTGAACGTTTCTATTGGCGAGATGAATTTAATGGGATGTGGAACAGTGATATGGGCATAATTCAAATGATGTTCTATTTGTGTGTTAAAGTTTTGGTATATTATTGGATTGGGCTTAAAAGTGGAAACTAGGTGGTATGCTATGGTTTCTGCCTTGTGGTGCTCAGAGTATATTACTTGATTATTTGAAAGAAGAGGGGGAACACTTGTTTTTTCCTTCATGAAGTATTTGACTGTTTGCCAGAGTCGTCTGGTGTTTGGATGAAGTTGTTGCAAGTGTTTCTGGTAGTTATTATGTCTGTGATTAGTGATCATGTTTTTGATGTGCTTGGTGAGTTGATTAATTAGTGTTTTGTCTTGATCATTTCTATTTGTGATCCAACGGCGTCGGATAGCACGTTTCCTTCTGATGGCCTTTAGGATATGGTTTGGAAGAGGGTCTATGTTGTGTTCTAATGATTTAATGTATGGAGTGGTGGAATATAAATGAGCCTGTGTGATTGTCTGAGTTATATCTGAGACCGCATTATTTAGATCTGTGCTATTTGATATATGTGTTGGAAAATTTAAATTTGTGTTTATTAGTTCTTTAAAGTATTTCCAATTGGTTTTACCTTTAATTATTTTATTTTGTTGTGATATGTTGTCTTCTTGTGTGTCAATAGTTATTTTAACTGGAAGATGGTCTGAGTCTAGTTCTGGTACTACTGTTTGGTGTATTGTTTCATAATAATTTTTAGTCAATATTAAATCTAATATATCTGGTGTTAGGTTAGTGTTGTTAGAATAAAATGTGGGGGTAGTTGGGGAGTGTATATAAATATTATTGTTTAGGCTAAATCTGAGGAGTGTTTTGCCATGATAATTTGAGGTATTACAACCCCAAGCTTGATTTTTACAGTTTAGATCACCTATCAATAAAGTGGGGGCATTACTTGAAAATATCTGATAAAGTTCATTGATTGGAAATTTTTGATTTGGAGGTCTGTATACTGCTATGATTATTATTGGATGTGTTGGAGTAGAAATTTTTATTGCTACTGTTTCAAGATTAATAGTAGATGGTGAGTTTATTTGGGAGTGTTTAAATTTAGTTTGAATTGCAATTGCTGTTCCTCCTGAAGCTGTAAGTCTGGACCTGTCACTTCTGTAGATGTTATAACCATATAATTTAAATTTTTCGCCAGGTACAAGGTGAGTTTCCGTTATACAGGCTATGTGTATATTATGTCTGTTTAGAAAATGAAAGAATAAAGTTTCTTGTTTCTTTATGCCATTCGCGTTGAAATTTAGTAGGGTTAAAGGATGTTGATTAGCCATTTTTAGGGTGGAAGCATGTTATGGAGACAACTTTAATAAAAATGTAACAGGAATGCAAGTGGATTGCTTTGATGAAGACTTTTTGTAGAATTTTGAGCTTATTGTAAAGATAAAATGCTAAGACAGTCTTTGTCAACTTAGGAAGTTTGTACAAAAATAAAGATATGGTTCTACTTATAACTAAACAATACAAGAATTTCTTATGTTTTGTTAAAATTAATTGGAACAGTATAATAAATACATGGTGGAATGGTAAGCTCTTAATGTTTGAATTACTGGCCATATTGACTTGAGGATAGAACAAGAGATTGTAAATGTGGCATAAGAGATGTGAGAACTTGGGTTACCACCTGTGTTATAATATTAGTGATAAGAATTTCAATATTAGTAGTACTATTGTTATTATTATTGATTATATTGTTGTTTCTGGACCACTGATTTGATGTAGGATTTGCTGCACTGAAGTTGGGAATGTTGGGCCTGCTTGGTAGTGATGGGAAGTGATTATTATTTAATTGGATGTTGTTACTACTTGTGGGAGATGAATGAGTGGGGGGAGAGTGATGATGAGAGAGGTTTTGAGACTGAGGTGTTTTATTAGAATTATGAAAATTGCGGGAGGAAGTTTTGGTTAGTTTAGCAGATAATTCTTTATATATTGGACATCCTTTATAGTTAGATGTGTGGTGTTGTAAACAGTTAACACAGGTGGGCAGTGTTCCTTGTTTAGGGAGTTTGCATTCAGAGTAATGGTGTTTTCCTAAACATCTCACACATCTTGGACTTAGCCCACAGTTAGCTTGTGTGTGGCCATAATTTTGACACTTTTTACATTGTATGGGTCCTATGGTATTATTTCTTATGTTTACTCTGATTTTGCAATAGAATAAGTCTTTGAGGTTTAAGATTGTTCTACCTATTTCATCATCTATTAAGTCTATTGCTACTATGGGCATGGGAGTCTTATCTTTTCTATATAATCTTGAGCATTTTTTAACAGGGTAATTTTTAAAGATCAGTTCCTCACTAATGTCTTTTTCTAATAAATTGATTGGCACATCTTTAATAATTACTGACAACATTTTAATAGTCGGATCTCTGTACGTGTGATACTGGATGTTTTCACTGTCGCAAAATTGTCTAAAGTTGCGGAAGTCACTAATATCATGGAACATGATTTTAATATTGTTATTTTCAGTTTTGGTATTGAAAGTACCATTTGTCACACTTTTTATGTCGTTGATTAGACGACTGTAATTGTCAACATTGTGAACTATTATGGGTGGAATTTTAGTGGTTGATGGTTGATTTACACTACAGCTAGGGTTTGCACTATTAGTTTGTTCTTCGTGCGATAGTATTTCGTAACGATTATTAGTTGGCACATTATAATGTGGGGTTTCACTGTCACTATGGTGTCTTTTACGCTTTCTGGGATCATCGGCGTTTTTGGGTGGATTGGCACTAGTACTTACATTATTTGTTGAGGTTTCATTCGGTTGCTGACCGTTGTAAGCAGCAGGAGTTGCTGGTTGAGTTGCAGGTTGTTGTCGTTGGAGTTGCAGAGGAGACATTACTGCATTTGTAGTTTGTTGCAATTGTTGATATTGGAGTATGAGTTGTTGATGCTGTTGTTGTAATTGTAGATATAGTTGTTGTTGGTGATGTAGCTGTTGGTCGTTTGTAGAGCTGGAGTTATTAGGTTCATTGTTGCTTACATCTTTGGTTGCAGGTTGTGGAAGTTGTTGCGATGGCTGAGAAGGCGGGGGTAAGGGCGTAAATCCATTTTGTTGCTGTTGTGGTAATTGCTGTTGCAGAAGGTATTGTTGCTGCATTTGCTGGAGCTGGATGCGTTCTTCAACATCCATATCGCGTGAAATTGTTTCATGGAGGGCTTGCGATACCAGAGAGCCGGTTTCTGTTAAGTTCACTTCGTGAGCACGGGCATTTTCCATCACAAAAGATGGATCGCTTTCACACAATCGACGCAAATTACACTAAACAGTACACAGAAATGTTAACACTTACAGTTAAATAATTGGCCATTATATGCTGCAATGCAGCATTTTTGGCCGTGGGCCGCCCAGAACTTGTGGGGCTTATCACTGTGCGCGTTCGAGGTTATTACTGATAAGCTGGAACTATAGCACAGACTGCAACTACTAAACGCGATAAGAAGTGCGGAGCGCTCGGAGAGGTGTTGCCTCTACGAGAGCTGGGCTCCAAGATAAAACTTAAGGAAAGTAATGTTGGAACAGTTCTACTATTTGCAGACTTATTATCAAAGTAAGAGTACAAACGTTTATGATGACGTCTACACTGCGAACGCAAACAGATGATTTGGTTGGCGCATCGGGGAGATAAACTCCTGCACAAAGGAACACGTCCCCTTGACAACATTATTCAAGAATAGCAAAGATACAACCCATCCAATCTAGGAGCATCGAGAGACGACAGAAAATTTTAAGAGGTTGTATCCTATTCTTCTGAAAGATTGTCGGTTAGTAATTTGATAAAAGCTATATTTCAGTCAGCACGGAACTATTCCGCTCAGTCATCGATAATAAGATTAAGTTTATGACTGCATTTATCTCTGAATCATTTTCCATCCTGAGTGTTACGATGTAAAATAACGCTTTTCCCGAGGCACAGGTGAGTATCAGTTCTTAGTGCAATAACTTCACGACTCGGGGATCCTTCATTTTTAGGCCGCTTTTAAGGAATATTTAAGGCCTAACCCTCATCCCAAATTTGGCCCTTTGCCTATGATCTTTAAAAATATTTCGTGAACTACTTAATTAAAATTTCAAAAATATAATTTAAATATTGGGAAATATCAATTTTGGGGAAAATTGTCTGAACGGCTTAGACGCTAGTGTTGACCGAGGACAGACGTTTTGCTATCAGTCAATTTTTGATACCAAGGACCCACAAGATTTTAACGAGGAAGAGGAAGTTAATACACATAGCAGGGGTTCCCAACGGGATTGGTATTGGCCCCGCGGGGTCGATGAAATTTTGAAGGGGAACAGTGGCGATGAAGGGATTGATTGGTGGTCAATACACGAATTAAGAA